>VUQI01004828.1:1828-19122 GCA_015106735.1 Paratilapia polleni | reverse complement strand
TGTGTACATTCACAGTTTTTCCCTCTATTGTGTCAACCGCCCTATAGTTTATACATTCACAGAGGCAGCAACAACAGGCGCTACACACAGAAGAAAGAAAGAAGTGACTATTCATGGTTATGGTAATACGGTGTACATGTGTGCATGTATAAATAAATAGGTGCAAAAGTAGTTATTTCAGATTAGTAAACCATTTATCAAGCACAAATGATGAACATTTACATCTTCCAGTTACTCGTATATGAAAATTTCCTGCTTTGCTCTGGTTGGTTACAAAGGTTGGTCATCTATAGACACTTCCTGAGCTTTTGGAAAATATGATAAACATTTTGATGATTTTATGACAATTTTTATAATATTAAGGGATTAATTTAAAAAATAATACCACCAGACCTTGGTAACATATGGTAAATAAATGTGTGCCAATTAAACAGTCAGTTTGTGAACAAAAATACCTGTATACTGTACCTTTTACTGTGTTGCTTTTCACACTTGTAAATACCTTGGCGAGCAATTTGAAGATATTAACATGAGTATTTTTGTTTTACTTTTCTGTGTGTTACAGATCAAACTAGTATTATGCAGTAGTTGATTTTAGATGGTCTTAACACTAACATTGAACTACTTTTGGTTGATCAGCAAATGACAGTAAAAAAAAAGATGTTGTTGAGGACCTGTGTACGGTGTGCACAGTATAGGATATTCAAGGCTAAATGTAAAGTGTTATCTTCACATTTGAACCCGCAGCTCTGTGAAAAAGCTTGTAAATATTATACGAGTATCTGATGGAATGTGTGGTATGTAAACATGGTAAGGGCAGGCGTGATTGTTCTCTACAATCAAAGTGGCAAAGCCGAAATGGGAACTTGAGAGAGAGGGTTATAATTCTTCCAATTTAATTGTGGAAAAGGACTGCAGCAAAGAGAGAATTGAGTAGAGAAGTAGGGAGGAATAATAGAAGGGAAGCTGAAGGAAAGGACAGACAGAGACAAACTGTGAGGGGTTTATTTGTCGCGCCATCTCTCCCTTGCACCACAGCTCTTCCATCAGTGTGATTGTCAGTAATTGCCTGCTCACTGCTCCATCACAGTTAGCTTTCATATCACTGCTCACTCTCTTTCTCTTTACCTCATCCTTTCTAACTCTTTACCTTTCTTTCTGTCTTTCTTCCTTTGCATAATGTCACAGCAATTCCAGCTCTTTCTTTCTGTCTTATGTGTGCTTGTTACCTTCTCCTTCACATTTGTCCCCTTCTATTTAACTCACTCTCATACGTCACTCTGTTGTGTTGCATTTCTTACACTTGTTCTGGGCAGAAAATGGCTATGTAATAGGTTTATACTTCACAAAATATCTACACTTGTAACCACTCTGTTTGTTGCCCCAGTGGAATGAATCTGGATGATCATGACCTATGATGTGTGCTCATATGTCCTGTTTTGTGTTGCGTATACCTGAGAGAGTCTGAGTTTCATGTTTTTTTTCTCTTTCTTTTTTTTGTGGGGTGTACATGTATGTGTGGGTTTCGTGGGAGATCTCTAAACATCTTTGGGGTGATTCAGAGCAAAAAAAGGTATAAGCCAAGGGTACATGATCAACATTCAGGCTGAAAAAAACAGGGAGACAGTGAAATACAATCCAGGAAGCCATAACATTCTGAAGGTGCGAAAACACTGCACAGTAGCTTATGAGAAAGGATTTTCCAACTCTAGGAAAATACCACAGCAGAAATTGTTTTAATTGTTATTTATCAGAAATGTGGCAAATGTGGAATGCAACATAATGTACCAGGAATGTTTGCTTGGACACTGTCCACTGCAGTGTTCTGCTGGATGATGTTGTGTTGTGTGTTGCAGCAAAAGTTAAGCCTGGTTGAACTTTTTTGTGTGACGACCTTGTGTGTGTGTGTGTGTGTTTTTTTAAGCCACTCTGTTGATGCCAACACAGAATACCCTGCCAAAAAACTCAGGGTAATCCAACAAAACAGATGAACCCAGGGGTGCCCTGGTTTGGCTAAGGGGTAGGGGATTAAGGCCTGAACTGCGCCAGATACTTCTGTGACAAAGCTAATACACTTCTGATTACGCTGTCTTTTTCAGCCTTCTTCATATTTCTTCTTGTCCTCTGCCTGTTTGTCCTTCTCTCCCTTCTTCTTATTATACTTGTTTCTTCCTCTGTCTGTCTCTTTGCTTTATGCCTCTCTTCTCTGACTGTATTTTCCACTGATCAAACAGAGAAATTGTCTCCTGTTAGCCGAACACCCATCAGTCCCTCTCACCTCTTCTCTGCCCCTCTCCCTTCTCCTCTTGGCAGTGAGAAAACAGACAGAACATTATTCTTTCTTTTGTGTCTCGCAAAGAGGAGAGGAATCACAGTCGCTTCACACGAAGAATTGACTGTCTTTATGGAGCATGGCTGCCTGGGGGAGGTCTGTGAGTGCGCTCGCTTTGGTGTGCGGTCTAGAAGTGGCCATGGTAACCTGTAATCATTTTCCCACAGTTCTCCGTGTCTGATATAAAGGCTGAAATAATTGGCTTTTTTTTCTGAAGTTTATCTCCAAACAATGAGTCCTGCAGAGACTCTAAAAGTCTCATTAAAAAATGTCAGAAGAACTATCAGACAACTATTCAGAGATTTTATTGATTTTCTGATTTCATGTATTTCTTCTCATCAGTATTTCTTGCTTGCTTTCAGCTAAACTGAACTGAATTGTGATAAGCGTCTTTGCTTTCTTGATGTAAACAAGACGATAAGACGGTGCTAGCTTTAAGCTAAAATGTTCCTTCTGATAAGCCGGTGCTTATACATAAACATCAATCACAGCTTTCTTACACATCCAAAATCTTGAGGCAATTTACAGTTTGAAATTGCAGTATAAACATCCACTTTTTTTTTTTTTTGTACCTCTTTTGCCAACAGCTATGCTGCCACATTACATATATGCTTTGTTATGTTTTGTTTTTTTTCCCCAATCTCTGCCCTTGCTGAAAACAATAACACTCATCCTTATTGCCTTAAAATAGCATCTGCTAACTGACACATCTGGGCCTCCTGCAGTTCTAGAGACACAAACACAGCAGTAAAATTGAGTTATGGAGTGTCACATAAACAGAGCAGAGCAAGAAACAGATTGGGGAAGGAGGGAAAGAGTGAGACAGATAGCCAGAGTGAGAGAAGGATGGAGAAGTGGGACAAGAATCTTATAAAACACACAGCAAGTGTAATAAAAGGCATACAGCTCAGAGACAGCAGTGATTTAGGCAGAGAGCTGGAAAGGATACAGAGGCTATAAACCAGAATCTGTTTCCCATCTATGTAAAAGAATGGGAATGCCTTCATCAACTGCTCTTAAGATAACATGATTAGGTGGCTGAGGTAGGCTAAGGCCCCTACGTTTGTTTTAATCATATTAGTGATCTTTTTCTGCTTCATGACATACACTCATTACATTTGTGCAAATATTTATTCTCCTGTTCATTTGTGTAAAATGTAAAGATTCTCAGTAATGCTTAAATTGTTAATAAATTGCTGATCATAAAAATATAACCCGCCTCGCACACTGGCAGCTAAAGCAGCTTCTTATTATTATCACTTTTCTGACTTGCTTGTTGCATTGTTACTGAGTTTTTGCTTTTCAAACAGAGGCTGTTGAAAATAATTTTTACAATGTTTACCACAGAATGTGCTAAAGCTTATGATCCCTCGTTGGTTGTAGATTTTGTGCCTTTATCTGTGGACGGGTGTGTGATGGCGTGTGATGTTTGTTCAGCAAAGGATGTGTTAGTTTTGACAGCCTGTACATTTCTGTACTGTGTAGTATAGTATTATCAGTTCATTGCAGATTATTTTCTTAGTCAGTTAATTATTTGCTGTATTGGATATTATAAAAATGTGAAAAGTGTATTTGTTCACCCAACAGCCCCAAACTCAAAAATATTACATTTATTAAGGGGGGCTATCATGCCCACTTCCTGCTTCATATTACAGTTCACTATAATCCTTATTTATTTTATCCTGGGCCTTGGTGCAGCCCCTCGGTTCATTCACTGTCTGAAACAAGCCATTTTAGCTCCCTTTCCATTGCCTTGAAGGCAACTTTATTCTGATTGGCTGCCCCTTGTAAACAGAAGGTTTGAACAGCTGGTGGGTGGGGTTTCTGAGCTGTGTACCTGTGTGTTAGGGATGTCTTATCCAATAGTTGAAAAAACTCTCTGCAGGTGAGTGTTAATAATGATGGTTATAGTATGAAGTATATTTGAAAAACAGTAACCTTCTTTCTTTTTTCCTCGCCTCTGTCTGCTCTTCTGCTTCCTCCCTGTTCCTGCCATCTCAACGTTTCTGTCGTCCTTCCTCTTGTTTTTTTTCTAGATGAGCAACAAGCGCTCCAACAGTTTCCGGAGGGCCATTCTGCAGGGAAGCAGACAGCTAAAAGGCTGCAGTCTCAGAGACGAGGTAGGCTTAGGACTGTCCCAACGGTTGGTCCGCCACGTTGCCTATGAGACGCTACCCCGTGAGGTTGACCGCAAGTGGTACTTTGACAGCTACACCTGCTGTCCCCCTCCGTGGTTCATCCTGGCTATCACCATTGCTGAGGTAAATTGTTTAAGAGCATTAGAGCAATATGTGGTGTATCATTTAGTGATAGTACATTTTAATATAAATTTAAAAGAAAAAAAAGAGGTTCATCTGGTTAATGTTTGTTCATTTTAATTATAGTTTTGTTCCTCTTGATATACAGCAAGTAGACATGGCTTCAGGTATAGTGGAAAATGGCCTGCATTTTAAGAAATGGTAATATACCTTCACCATCCACTTTATTAGGTTAAAACGCTCATTAACACAAATATCTAATCAGCCAATCGCATGGCAGCAACCCAGTGCATTTAAGCATGTAAACTTGATCAAGACGGCCTGCTGAAGTTCAAACCGAGCATCAGAATGGGCAGCATATGGGCTACAGCAGCAGAAGAACACACCAGGTGCCACCAGGTGAGCTAAGAACAGGAAACTGAAGCTAGAGTTCACACAGGCTCATTAAAATAGTACAATAGAAGATTGGAAAAACATTGCCTGGTCTGATGAGAATCAGTTTCTGTTGTGACATCTGGATGGCAGGGTCAGAATTTGACATAAACAACATGAAAGAATGGATCCATCCCATCTTGTATCAGCTATTCAAGCTGGTGGTTGTGGTGTAATGGTGTTGGGGACCCCACTATATTAGACATTAAACCCCAACAGTCAGACGACCCCCTATGATCAAGCACTTGGCAACAGTGGGAAGGGAAAACTCCCTTTTAACAGGAAGAAAGGGCAGAACCAGGCTCAGGGAGGGGCAGCCATCTGCTGCGACCGGTTGGGGATGAGGGGAAACAGAAGAGAGCAGAGGGAGACAGGACAAAGAAACACACTATGGGAGTACCAACTGAGCATCATTTAAACACCTCAGCCTACCTTAATATTGTAGCTGACCATGTCCATCCCTTTATGACCACAGTGTGCCCATCTTCTATAGGATAATGCACCATGGCACAAAGCTCAAATCATCTCAAACTGGTTTCTTTAGCATGACAATGACCTCACTGTACTCAAATAGCCACCGCAGTCACTAGATCTCAATCCAATAGAGCACCTTTGGGATGTGGTAGAATGGATGTGCAGCCGACAGTCTGCAGCAACTGTGTGATGCTATCATGTCAATATGGACCAAAATTTCAAAAGAATGTTTCCAGCACCACAAAAAATTAAGACAGTTCTGAAGGCAAAAGGAGGTCCAACCCAGTACTAGCAAGCTGTTCCTAACAAAGTGGCCAGTAAGTGAAGTAACAAAAAACTTCCTGATATATTGCAGTGCTATACAGAAATGTCAGTTCTTGCCAGCCGTTATGTGCATTTATATTTTTTAGACTGGAGGAATAATCTGAGTCTAATATATTAGTAAAACAAAGAGGCATTACATATATTCAAGAAATATGACATTAATACCAGTGTTATTTTTTTCCAAGTTAATTTGACTGAAAGAAATTAAACTGAAAGCTTGTACTCAACTTCCATCTAATTACTAAAATAACTGATTTGCATTGTTTGTGTATTAATCTATGGGTGGATGGCTGTATTTGTTGTTGTTTGTATAATAAACACTCACTCCTACAAATCATGTATTGTTTGTTCTGTGCTCTGCTAGGTAGCTGTGTTCATGTACTATGGGTTCCAGCTGGACCGCTTGGTCCTGCAAGTGTCCAGTCCATCCTTCCTAAAGAGCCCCCTACCTTACCACCCTCAGCTACGAACACAGGCTTGGAGGTATCTCAGCTACATTTTCATGCACACTGGGTGAGTTTAAATCTTGTTGTTAGACTTCTAGTTATGAGTGTAGAGCTTTGCTGCAGTTCCTTTTTCTAACATTTTTATAACATTCCGATTTTTCTTGGAAACAACTTGATGACACATTTTAGATGACGTGAAATTATCTGCTACAATGTGTGATCTCAGCTTTCAGATCAGGGAAGAGTGCTTGTAGCACCAGTAGGTGGAAATTACGTATTGATGAACACAAATTAAAGGTGCTGCATATCTGTGATGCCTTGGGGTGGTGTGACTTATGGCGAGTGAGGTACTGAATTGAATCAGCACAAGTTACACAGCAGTTTCATCAACAAAAATACGCAGCAGTAATTTTTCAGTGAAACAGACTGAAAGCAGGAGATGAGAAATGTAGCCAGTGGATGCAGTCATTAATTTATGTGAATTCAGTGTCTGTGAAGTTACAAAATCTTTTGGTGGCCCAAAAATCATCTTTGAGTGTAGAAAACAGTTATCTTTACAATCACTCTTCTCTGCCAAAAGAAAACACCAAATATCAGCTTGACAGATAATTTAATAAACCCACCTCTACATTTCTTCAGTCTCCTCTCCTCTCCTCTCTTTTCCTATATTATTATCTGTTCGGTTCAGGCCAGGTCATCCAGGTTTAATTACTCTTCTGGGTAAATGTAGTTTCAGGCAATAAATAGAACTAATAAAATTGTAATTTACTTAGGAGAACCTGGAGGTTTGATGGGAGACGGTAGCAGGGCTTGTGTATGGTGAGAAGATAAACTAGAAAGGATGGAGTGATCGGGGGGGTTAACACACACCAATCACAGAGGAACACACTGAAATGATTACAGTCCTCAGGGGAAGTGCCTGGAAAAAAAGGAACTGGTGGAATCTATTCAATCTTAAAAGTTAAAACATGAACAAAATGTTCAGCTTCATGTAGTCAGGAAGTGACCATGATGCTATTATGCATTGTCATAAGAGAGACACACAGCACTCAAAGAATCCTGAATTCAAGTTGATTTAGATAAAATAACTGCTCAAACGAGTGGCCAAAAAGTGGCCAAAGTTACCAAGCTGGCTGCTGAGTGGCGACATTTGCTTCTAGAAGGACTTTGGCTGTAATGGAGAAAACGTGGAACGGTTGCCTTTTGTAGCAGAGAAAAGCTTTGTCTATAAATGTGTGAGATTTTGTATAAACAGTTTATTGATTACTCACACAGAAACAACACACATAAACACTGAAAACAATACTATGATTGTATAATTGAATCATGTTTCTGCATAATCCTGCTTCTACATTATGTCCTAATATGCCCCATCATCTGTAATTGACTGCTTTCTGAACTGGGTTCAGTAACAAATTAAGTCAGATTGCTGTGTATTTGCAGTCAACCTACTGGTTTATGCTGCTGCTTACTTTCAGCAAAAGTGGTCCAAGTAGCCACCGCACAGCTATGTGAAATCCATAATACCAGTCTTTTTGATGCACCTAATGACCATTTATATCACGCCACAGCAGAACTTCTTCAGCTTGTATGGATTGTTTTTTGCCAAAGATATTCTAACACCCACAAACTGAAAATCAATACTCTTATTTATTCAGAATATAAACCTTTGATCACTGATTCACTCTGAATCTTTAAATATTGTTTAAATACATTCAGTTTTTATAGAAACTAACTGCATTCATGTCAGATAGACTCATATAACATCAATTATAAAATACAGATGTCTTGTCTTTCTTTATTTAGCTATAATTGATTTAACACTGACAGAAAACACAGATGCAGAGATGGAGTGGCCTTTAACAAAAGTCAAGGCCAGTTTTCGGATTCATTTATCCACCGGTGCAGACATACTTTGCTGTGTTTTGCTAGATAATACACAGTGCTCACATTAAAAGTGCTCATTTTATCTTCTCTCCTTCTCTCTCTCTGTCTCTCTCTCTCTCTCTCACACACACACACACACACACACACACACACACACACACACACAGAGAGAGAGAGAGAGAGAGAGACTGTCTCACACACATCTACAAACCATGTAATCCTGTCAACAGCTCAGCAGTACTGATCCCTCCAGTTCCCAACACTAAAACAAAATGTAAATATTGTCCCCAAAACATCCCTCAGCAGAGCAGATTCTCAGACTTTCTCCTCTCTCTCTGTCTCTTTCTCTCCCCACTCTCACTTTCACTCACAAGCACAAGAAGGATGTCTGTACGAACCATGAAGGCTTCAGAAAGATTAGCTGCTTTCGAGATTAAACCAGGACTCTAAACATTTTGGAGCAAGTTTCTGCTCAGTTGTATTTGTCCTGCTTTTGTCCAATTCTTAGTATAATGAGGGAAGATTTCTCCAACAAGAATAATACTCTTACAGAACCACCTGAGCTCCTGATGTAGTGTAATAATGTAATATTTGTGGAAGACTGAAAAGAAATTGCACTCAGTTTAACTCTAAAACGGTTCCATTTAACAGTAAAGTTTTCTTATCACTGAACCAGTGATAAAGACCACAAGATTCAACAGTGCTTTTGTTGAGTGCCCTGAAAGACCATGGTTGTCTTGACACAATAGGACCTCTCATGGGTATCCACAGATCTGCCTGACAGTGCAGCCCATTCCTCACAGCCTCATTAGCGGTATAGAAATGTATAGCTGCTGTCATCTGGAGGGGAGTTGTCCTCTGAACAGGCTTCTCCCAGCTAATCAATATTCCCATTGTCTCTCTGATAGCTGAACGATCATTTACGTCGGCGTTGTAGTTGAGGTGGCTGGGTCTTTTCAAACTAACTAGATTATTGGCCTTGTCTGTGTTAGAGGAATTGTATGTGTGTGTATGTGTGTTTTTTTGTTTTGTTTGTTTTGTTTTGTGAATCTTTTTGTTTTTGTCATACAGAAGCTGCTTGTTTGTTGAGTCTGTCTGTACACGCAGGATTCGCTGGAGTATTCTGTCAAACTGTCGAACGGGAAAAAAAGGCACTCCTACAAGAGTCATCGCTATGTCTTTCTCTTTGCTTCTGTCAGTGCTTTTACACGTTTGCTGAAAAAGCGATGGCGGAATAATTCAGACACGGAAAAACACACCAAGTGATTGAAGAGAGTGAGAGATGGCGATCAAGGCTGAGAGACACAGAGAGAGGCTGAGAGGCCAGATTATGCTAGCTGCTCTCGTTTTCTGCTGTGACACAAATGTGTCTGAGCTGCTGACTGAGGTTTGGCTGGAAGGACTCTCTAGCTGTGAAGGACACAGGGTCTGTGTGTGTGTGTGTGTGTGTGTGTGTGTGTGCACACGTGTTTGTGTGCAAAGCTATCACTTGCTTACAGTCATCGCACTGAACCACAAGCTGTGAGCAGATTAGGGTCCATTTATGGCAGCCCCACACCTCTTTTATCTGTTGTTCTTTTTGTATTATTTAAATGCTGGGCACATGCCTCTGTGACTGTGTGATAGGGCTGCTTAATTATGGCAGAAACCGTAATCATTTTGGTCACTATTGAGGTCACGTATATTTAACACGATTACTGGCTCCTGAAACATAATGCATTTGTTGAACTTTTTATCTGTATTTGTTGCTCCCCCATTGGTCCCCTTGAATCAGAAGTGTTTCAAAAAAGATGAATTTGTTTACACCTTTCTTCATAACCAAAGACTCTCTTTCCATCGTCGTGGTTCGAACCGAACTAAACCAGTCACAGCCTATCAGAAACTGAATCTGGACTCTTAGGTAATGGCAAAAGCCAAATAAAACTGTGCATACATCACCAACGTAATAATAATAATAATAAGCTGAGTTTTTGCTACTTTTAAAATGAGTAAACTATAATAATAAGAAACTCATGGTTTTGAGTTCCTGCAGTGTTTTCCTTGTAATTGTCTCTCATTGGTATCACTTGTGTTGAAGTTGTCACGCCTGTGTTTAATTATCCAGTCAAACTCACTGTAGGCCTTTACTCCCCTGTTTCCTTTTGTCAGTTGCCAGATCATCATGTTCTCTTTGTAGTCAAGATTTCTGCAGGCCAGGGCCCTGTTACAAGCAAGTTCAGCATATCCTGGATATCTGTATTCTGTTATCTGGTGGTTGATGACAACTCAATAAATCAACCCAGGGTTTCCCCATCTAACTACGAGCGTGTTCACATGAAAGGGGTGGCATCGGCAGCATCTGACCAATCACAAACACGGATAAGTCTACTGGCAGCATAACTACTGCTCTTACAAAACAAGATCAGTCGCTATGAAAGCTATGATATTATGAAGACGTTAAATACACAATGCAGACTGAAAGCAACGCAGCTGCTGCAGACAAATAAGTGGTATGAGTGTCAGTAAGACTGGGAAAATAAAAGTTTAGCTTCTTTGAAGCCAGGAAGGAAAATTGGCAAAAATGCTGACCATGTAAGTTAATGGAGGATCAATGCTGTGCCATTAAGACACAGGAGAATCTGATGGATTACTATTGTAATTGCATTAAATTATAAACTTAGCACAAAAAGTAAAGAAATTTGTGTTTGGTCGATTATTTCTTTGTTGTAACAATTCTTCTTGGCAGTAAATCTCATACCGTTGGAAAGCCTGTTTAAATGGTGCCACATTTGTAAGGAAAATCCCTTTGTGGGTTGAGCAGCAGAGCTGTGTATGTGGGTTGCGCCCATGAAGAACTTCCCAAATCTTCTCTGCCAATGCCAAACAGATTATTCTGCTACTGAATCTTGTTTGGTGTCGTTTATTGCATTGTATGATTGAAGTCTGAAGAAACAAGACATATTGGCAATTCAACAATTTATTATAAACAAAATTATTATTAAATTGATTGAGCCAACAGAAAGAAAAAAAAAATCAATCAATAAAGCTGCGCCTGAGAATCTATATTTCCTAATTATGGTCATCAGGAAAAGACAAAGACTTTAGACGCTACTAAAAATCTTTTTAGACCCTCCTACTATCTGCGCACAGAGGTCTAAGGGATCTTCCAGGAATGGTGACACTATTTTCTTGAGAATTGATTGGTCAGTAGGTGGTAATTTTATACATGCTGATCTCTAATCTTGAAGACAACCTGCTCTGGAGCAGGTTAGGTCTGCAGCATAAGTTCCCATGGCAATGTACCCAGGTAAGAAGTGAACCACTTTCATAACACTGAAAACCCAGGGTTAACCCTGAAGTTACCTGGATAAGCCCAGTGCTTAACAAGGTCTTTTCAGAGTTAACCATGACAAAGGTGGTTCCCTTCCTAGCTTTTGATAAGTTGCTGCAGAACTAAACCTGCTCCATAGCAGGTTATGATTGAGATAAGAGATCAATGCGTGCAAAATCACTGCCTACGGATCAATGAATTTTCTGGAAAACACTGTCATCATTCGTGGAAGATTCTGCAGACCTCGGATGTTAGAAAATCTAATGTTTTTTTTTGTTTGTTTTGTTTTATTTTTCTGGTGATAATCAATAAGAAATATAGATTCTTAGGAGCAACTTTATTCCCTAAGCAATTTTTTTCCTGTAGAGTTATGGTAGTGATGGGTCTATTAACTGGCAGTCAGCTTTCCTTCTTGGCTTCAGATAGACTTTATCTTCATTTGTATACATACAGCGTTTGTTTTGTTTTAATTAGGATATAGCTTACCTACACACGCACACGCTGTCAGATAAGGAAAAAAATATCCTTGGTATGTTGAACCTACTTCATAGTACAGCCCCCAGCAGTTTCTTGTCTTCTGTGTACTCTTTGTGTCTAATAGGTCTCCTCGTGTTTGACTTTTGGACTCATTTTTGGACTTGGCCTTTAACCTGCCTCCCACCCAGCTTACCAGTGTGTGACCTCAGCCTTTTGATTAAAGTTTTGGAATAATGAGGCCGGGGTAGAAAGTTACAAAGAAAATGCTACAGAAAATCTAAATAATGACAAAGAGACTTTTTCCCTAAGACAGATCTCTGTTTTGTCCAAAGATTCCAGTGTTTATCTTTTATATTTACTGTATGTCTCAAAAGACTTATATCTGATACTATGCTTTACTCATGAAAGTGGCCCCTTTTGCATTTTTGGCATGTAACATAAGAATTCTCAAGTAAACATTATTTTGTATGAGAAAGATGCAAAAGGGGCCATTTCATGATTGAATCAAAGTATGTGACATGAGTCTTATAAGACTTTAATATAAAACATAAACATTTACTGTTGGGAATAAGAAATTGTTTTTTTTTTCTTTTATTTCTTTCTTATATGGGTTTTCCCTTTCTTTGTGACATCTACGTTGCCCTTTTTCTTTATTTCTGGTAATGTCGTTGCAAGCTCTGTATCATTCGTGACATTGTGTTTTCCTCCTACTTGAGGAGGCAGCTCCTATTCACTTTTACACAGTGCGAAAAACATTTCCCCTCCCAGTAAACATGAACCCAGAATTAGATTTTTATCAGGGTTTCTGTTTTATTATTTCGTGCCAGAGTTGAGTATGTTTCCTGTCAGTCATCCACAGGAGGAAATAGAAACATTTTGCTCTCGCAAAATTTATGATCACTTTCATGTTTTCACTTTTCAAGTATATGGAAGGGAAATAGAAAAAAAGTTGTCTGTTAAGACTTATATGTCTCATACAAGGAATTAGTTATGAAAGTTTTTGCACTTTTAATACAACATAAATATAATTAAGTATGATCAAACATCATGTTGCTTGAGAAAATGTTACACTGGCCACTTTCATTTTTTTTTCATGTTTGTCAAGATGATACATGATTAGGATTTGGAGTTGAGTGCAGTGCTACTTTATACTGCTTGCTATTATACTTCCATGAGTAAATCATTGGATGAGACATATACGGCTTATTTATCAAACAAACATTTCCATATAGGTTTTCTGGCTGGCAAAAAGTTGATTTTCAAGTTTATTTCATAGTATTGCAACTTAGTGTAAAAATCGTGATATATGTATCGTGTATATGTAGATGTATATAGGTTGATTGGTGTATTTATTACATTATACAGTGTTTAAAATGCGTAGTGAAAAAATTAAAAACTGCTTTGAACCACTACTAAACAGTACAGTAAGCAATTTAGTTCTTAATTATGAGACACTTAGTACTTCATAGATGCGTGCACACACATTAATAAACCATGTAATCCTGTCAACAGCTCAACTGCACAGATTTTTCCAAATTCTCACATCAAAAACTGACTGTAAATATTTGCTTCAGAAATAAACCTCAGTGGAGAACTATGCAGACTGACCAACCCCCATTTCTTATTCTGTCTTTCTTTTTATGTAGATCAAGGAAGAAATAAATTTTTATGGAAATGTTTTCAAGTCTCACAAGTGTGAAAACAAACCCATTAGCTGCATTAATCAGCAGAAAATGTATCTGCTTTTGTGGGGTTTTTTGTTATTATTCAAAATAACATTTGACAACATCTGTAACATAAATTGTAGGTAGGCAAAAGAAGAATTGTGAACATGTCACCTTGGGCTCTCACAATTTGCAATTATTTCCACTATTTTTGACATTTAATAGACTAGATAATTAAACAGATTTATGAACAATGAGGATAATTATTAGCTGCAGGCTACAGGTTTTGACTGAGCATGTGTGGGATTTCTACCACCATCCTAATACAGTGCAGCTGGGTGGTCATTAATGGTAGTTGTAATGCTGAAAAATTGCTTCCAAAAGTGCCAAAAGCAGCGTGTCTTTCTTGAAAATTATGAGTAATACATAGATCAGAATGTCAAGAGTTTTTCTCGGGACTGTTTCTGGGGAACGATGCCTTTTCATTTTTTATGCCTTTTTTCATTACTTTTTCCAAAATAAAATACACTCTTTGGGTACTTTTAACTAATAGGTTCATTTCTTGCTTCTAGCATTGAACACATAGACTGTATATAGAGAACGTAGCTTCCTCATCTGAAAAGTGAGGCTGATGCAGTGCCTGAAACCTGCACTCTTTCTAATGGTCAACAGGTATCGACTCGTCTGGCTGCTAAAGAAAAACAAGTGATTGAGGAAACACTTTCCTGATGACTTTATGGTCTCAAATGCTAGTCTTAAGTTTTATTAAATACAACATAATGTTCATTTTGTAAACTGTGGTCCCCATTAGATTAAAAAAAGGAGGATAAACCCTTGGTCATCACAACCTCTTTTAAGACAGCAAAATACAAATGGTCAAAGTGGTCGTGTTGAGGCCTCACAGTGTGACCTCAGTAACTCATGTCACTCATGTGTCTGCAATGACTCCTTTATATTGCTACTGTATTTATGTTTGTGTGTGTGTGTGTGTGTGTGTGTGTGAATATACTCTTTATGTTACAGGATTGAACACCTAAGCCTGAACATGGCCATGCAGCTGCTGGTGGGAGTCCCTCTAGAAATGGTCCACGGTGCCCTGAGAATTGGACTGGTCTATGTGTGTGGTGTGCTAGCAGGTAGGCGTGTGGTCTCACTCTCTGTCTCTCTCTCTCTGTTTCCCAGGGACAAAACACAAACACACATGGCAGGGTTTTCCCTTTCAACTCCACCGTTGTTCCATCTGCTTGTTGAGTGTTTTTATGCATTTAACCACCTATCACATTTCGTCATGTGTGTTGGTGGATACTGGTCAATGAGAGAATTGTGCATATGTGTGCGGCATGTTCAGGACAGATGGCCTTGTGTTTCTGTCCTCCTACCAGGCGTGGTGGGATGTAGGGGGGTTGTCAGTACCCCAATCAAAGCCCCCGCACCCTCCGTATTTGTTCAGAAAAGGGCAGAGCAAAGAGAGTCATCTCAAATGAAGCTCAATCAGAGATACACACACGCAGTAATAATGAAATGGGAAGGGGGGAGGGGGGTGTATGAGGTTGGGATGAAGAAAGAGAAGCATGATGAATTCTTAAGTGTTAATAAGACAGAGAGTCTGAAGAGGGGAACCAGGATATGAGTAACACAGAGATGGAAGTGGAGTAGAGCTGGGTGAGAATTAGGAGAAAAACCAAGCGAGGAACTACAAATAAGAAAGCAAGCTTTGAACAAAATGTCACTGCTCTCTTCCTCCTTCCCTATCAACCTCAAGCACTGGTGCAATTTCAGTGTTCAGGCCTGTTCAGCTGAGACAAAGCGTGTGTGAGTGTGTGTGAGTGAGTGTGTGTTTTTCTTCACCAAATCAGTAGTCTCTAACACAGTGATCAACCCCAGCGTTGTTTTCCTGTTTTTCCCCGGGTTTTTTTTGTACCCTGGGGTGTCATTTTTAGCAAAACAATTGGAGTGGAAATATTGGGCTACTTTTTGAGATGAGAGTTAGAAACATGACGCCTCATGGCAGCAAATAAGAGTTTTTACTGACAGAGGGGGAAAAAAAATGATTGTGTGTTATGAATTGCAGCCATTGAGGTTTTGTTTAATATTCATGAGCATTTCTCTCTATACGTCTATGAGTCTCCATTGTGTGTTTGTGAGTGTGTGTTTGTGTGTGCACGCGCAAGGGTCTCTGACAAACACCCCTGGGGATACCAGCTGTGGTGGCCTGTAGCATTAACCTCACAGTGAAATGAGGGGGGAACGCACCATAAATCATTCACACTTATGTATGCACACAGACCAACACACACACACACATGCATGTCTGCTGTTTTAATTAGATATTGACCACCAGCGGAAGAGGGGAGTTGCACTGCCACGTTTGGGTTTGTTGTGTCTGACTGAGCTCAGTAGGTAAAATTTGGCAGTAGAAGGACTCTAGCTACAGTTTTTCTCTCTGAATATGCACTATTCAGCAACAACTGGATATTTGCATATGTGGCATATACTGTATGCTTTGTAGGCTGCAGATTTATGATTATGCGTAATAGTAACTCTCAAATAGTAAACAGTATAAAAAGATTTAGTTTCCAGTGAAGTTTAATCTTCAGTTTTTATCCTTTTTTTTATATTACCTTAATCTTTTACAGTAACATGAATTATTGTGCATAAAAATATAAAAAGGACCAAATTTGTGGGATGATTGCCAGAAGTGTTTGTTTACAGTCCCCCTGCATGAATAATTAGTTTTGTGTATTATTACCTAACATGGAGAGATGAGCTGCACTCTGCAGAACAATGTACACCTTTTGCCATTTTTCACATTCATGTCCTAATGAGGGCAAGTTTCTTTGTTCTTATATTAAATCTAATTTAACACATGGGCTTTGTGACATAACAATCAGTGTGAAAGACATACATACATGAGAATGGAGATCAGAGGAGGTCGTGAAGTGATATCTTCTGCCCAGTAGTTTAACTTTTAAAATGGAAATGTATTTGTACAATTGTGGATTCTGGACCGCAGACGTATGTGCAATTTTGATGTTCTCTTAACAAAAGTGAACTTGTTTGTGGAGTATTTTTATGTGTCCTCAAGCATATCTGGAGGGAATATTTAAAGAATTAATGTGGGCTTTTTTACTCCTAAAGCTAGATTTCTTTATCAGCCTTATAAATATAAGGGTGGCTTTAGGTTGTTTTGTTGGGATACTCAGGGTCATTGTAAGGGCACAGTTTTAGCTTATGCATAAGGACATACACATGACTGTAACCATTGGGGCGGCTGTGGCTCAGGAGGTAGAGCGAGTCGTCTACTAATCGGAAGGTCAGTGGTTCGATCCCTGGCTCCCCTAGTCTGCATGCCGAAGTATCCTTGGGCAAGATACTGAACCCCACGTTGCCCCCGATGCATTCATCGGAGTGTGAGTGTGTGTGAATGTTAGTAAGCACTTAAGTGTAGATAAAAGTGCTGTATGAATGTATGTGTGACTGGGTGAATGTGGCCTGTAGTGTAAAGCGCTTTGAGTACACAGAAACTGAGTAGAAAAGCGCTATATAAGTACCAGTCCATTTATAAGTACCAGTCCATTTACCATCTATGAGGTCACCAAGGTCTGGACCTCAGAATTATTTTTCAAAACAAGGCAGTAAAAATTGGCATGAATCAATGTGTGACACTCTGGATGACTTTTACTTTGAAGA
>VUQI01004825.1:40423-55534 GCA_015106735.1 Paratilapia polleni | reverse complement strand
GATGACATAAAAAAAAAAAAAAAGAAAATATAAAAAAAAAAAAAAAAAAAAAAAAAAAAAAAAAAAAAAAAAAAAAAAAAAAAAAAAAAAAAAAAAAAAAAAGAAAGAAAGAAATAAAGGAAAATTAATTAGTACTCATTACAGCCCTAAAAAGCCTGTGGCTCTTATATATCAGTCCAGAACGCTAACAAGGCTAAAGAGAAATATGTTAATGTCATCAAGAGGAAGGACCTGTAGAAAAGCTCTATGATACAGACCTTTAATGAGAAACAAGTCAATCTCATTTCTCAGTAAGCCAATTCAATTTTCAAGAACAGATTAATAGCTAACTCCATTAATTGACTCACAGAGAGAGCACCAAGGAGGACCCCATGAAAACATCATCTACATAATATTCATTCACTTGAGGTACACCTACACCTCTCAGTTCACCGGGTGACACAAACCTCTGCTCTACGCCTCTGGATTGCTGATTTTTGACGGTAGCGACAAACTTTGTTTGCTAAATTATACAGAGCTGTGATGGGATCTCTGCTCCCCCAAGCAGATGGCTCTTTTTGCTATAATCAGTGTGCTAAACACTGGGTAATACAAACTTTAATGAGTTCAATGCAAACTTTCTCTCACTCTCTCACAGCTGCTTTGCCTCTGAGTCGCAAATCAATCCATTATTACAGGTAAAACAACAGCAGAGCGAGAGGGAGGGAACCACGGTCATTAGTGCTGACAAATGAAACGCCTGGGGATCTGGGGTAATTCATCTGGAGCTGAATATTCTGCATCCTGGGCCAATAAGGAGGAGGACTTGGACCAATGCTATAGACCACACATCCCAATGAGATTCTCTATCCATTTATAATGTAATTAGTCCAAACACAACAGATAAGGAACATTTGAACACACAACAGTTCAACTGACCTTTGAGATGAAACTTCTGGAACATGATACAGTGCATCAGTCATGTGATCTTCTCAATCCATTCGGCAGAACAGAAAGCAACCATTTTATGGTTTTGTACACAATGAATACATATAAGATCAACATTATAGTAACCACTCATAAAACATCTGATGTGCTTTTGAGGGATTAGAATGAGCCATGCGGGTTATAAAATGAAATGAACTATTTTATTTCACACCATATATTTTGAGCATTGGGATCAATGATATATAATTTTGTTTGGCCCTAGTTCACATATAGGCACTTGCTTACAGCTTGTGGCCATAATTTAATTTTCTATGAAAAGCACACAGATTTCCTGTAGGCTATTCTTACAATTTTTTTGAGTTTGTTAGGAAATGAAAAAAATTAGAATATCACCACTGGAAAGTGCCACAAGCTGTTCAAACAGTAGGCTGTAACGTTCACGTACACACATCGAAAGCTGACATGTTAAAACCTAATTTGGGCTCAGAAATGTTCAGATTATACTGTTCAGTGGTTTGTAGAAATTTACAATGTCAACATTTTAGTCTGATAACTGAATCTTCTGCAGTTTCTGTCACATTTGTAAAATGACAGCCATATGGTAAAGTGACATATGTATGGATGAGAGTGAAGGTGGTCTCTCCTGCAGTGTAAAACAACTGAATACTGTCTCCTGAGAAGTTTTAAAATTTGTGCCTCAAGAGTTGTTACTTGTTGTTACCTTACACTAGAAAATCTAATTAGATGAATTAGCTGATCCCTGCTATAGCTTCGCTAAGTGTCATAACTTCTGTATGTGGAGTTAGCATTGTTGGCGGTCAAGATGAAGTGCAAAGCAGGACCTTGGACATGTGCTGCGGATGGTGAATTTGTCATAATTTGCATCACATTTCTACAGAGAAATACAAAAAAATCACAAGTTAACTACTAAAAAACAGGCCAAAGAAAGATCAAGAAAGTGTCTCAGGTCCTAAAGGGCACACAAAACTGTGACTGTTCCACCCCACAGACTGACTTTTCCTGCATTTCTTGAGCGCCTGGGGACTTTCACCCCCAAAAATCCACATAAATCATACGTAGCAGCCTCTATAAAGCTCTGAACTCCCCGGGTTGAGCTGCTCTCTGTTCCTGCTTGTCCTGAGTCCGACAGCAAATTTAGCTGAAGCCCGTACCACTGGATCTCTTGGGCACAAAGTGACAGATTTATCACTGGCTGCTAAGACTGCTGTTATTTAGGGCTTCATTTAGACTGATCCATGCTCATTGGGGGTATGGATGGTGGTGGAATGCAACTCTCCAAGTGAAAAAGATTGAGGAAAACTTTTCACTTATGTTTTTAAAAATAATAAAGCTAAAATGACTCAACAAATATACTTGGGCAGCTGTTAATATACCTGGGCAGTCCACCCAAGTAAATTCCATGTGTGCTAAATGCCCCCCCCCCCGCCCTTCAAATTCAATGAGACATTGTTTTCTATATTTCTATCCCCAGGCCTGGTTCAGCCTTAAAAACTGCTCTGATTTTAGACAGTAAGTCTGCTCCATGCACTTTTCAAAGTACGGTTCAAAAGCTTTGGACTCCAGCAGTTGACTTGATACAAGTCATTCGCAGGACCATAAATAATGAACTATTTCTTTAAATACGAAAGCTTTATGAATATATTAAGGTGATGTAGAGAATGTGTTGGCAGAAATCTCTGCTATTTCGTACACGCTGCACCCACAATCATATTTAATGAATGTGGTCTAAAATAAAAAGACCTCACAATTGTAATGGGCTGTTTCTAAGCACCCAGTCAGTGCTGAAGAACTGGAAGAGTTAAAGAATTAGAAAGAGTTTTATTTTTAGTCATTCTTGTGTGCTGACAACTAATTTAAAGGTATAATACCATGAATATACTTTAAGCAGAGTTAAAAACAAGTCATTCCCTTTGTGTGAACACAACCAAAACTTACAAATTACTTGACAGACTTTGTTGCTGCTCTGAAGAGAAAGTTGATATTATTACAAACATTTGTCTGATGAGCTTTTTAGCCCGGGATGACAAATGATCATGCATAATTTGTTGTAATTATGCAGACTAATGCAATTCTCCATAAAGCTCTATTCTCTGCAGCCTTTTGATAGGGAAAACAAACCCAAAGCAGAATCGGCTGCAGCTCAGCAGTCTGTCTGGGCCAGCTGTTTAACGGGGATAACAAAGAGCCACCATTCAAACTCACACGCAGCACTGAAAAAACACGTTTGATTTGCTTTTCTCTGCTAAATAGAAAGAAATCGCATTTGATGCTAAGAACATCTTCAGAAATTCTTATTGTGTCACCGGTAATGCCACCTGGCTTCAAGGAGCCATGGAGTTACGCTGAGTAGCCAATCAGGAGAAGGTTTATCATAAATTCTTCTACTTATGTAGATAGGAGTTTACTTTTCCTGGCTCTTGATCAGTATCAGCAAATATGTTTTCATGATCAGCTGTATTAGCATATGGTAGTGTCTAATTTAAAGTCTGGGTTGACTCATTGTCACTCTGAAACCAGCACACGAAAATGCTCCATTACATGTGATAGCCTAAATTTTATTTAAAGCTGCATTCAGTCAGTCAATCAAACTTTATTTCTGTGTGCATATGTGTCTTTCATGCAGGTTAGCGCAGTTCTAAGTGCTTCACGGGAAAAAGCGGAAAATAATAAGCAACGGTGAGCAACTTAAAACAAATTAAACAGGTAAAACATCATACATACATACAGTTTAAATAGCTTATAAGTACAGTGAAGTATGGCAGTAAAAGTAAGAGCAATTGAAAGAAAGAAAGAAAGAAAGAAAGACAGAAAGAAATGTGGGATAGTACATTTCATAGACAAAACATAATAAAAAAGAATAAAATGTGCAATAATCAATAAGATCTTATTATTGGTATGCTAGAATAAAATAAATAAATAAAAAGGCAAATTATTAACATAAAATTGAAACTACAACTTAGATGGAATGAGATAAGTTAATAAAAATAAGGTAAATAATGTCTTTACAGCATACTCAGTTCAAGCCAGGCTGAAGACGTTTTAAGCTGCTCTCAGATCCTTTGCCTCAGACTGTTTCAGCAGCTCAGGGCATAAACTCCCAACTTTGTGTCCGTCTTGCATTTTGTATCAACAAGCAGACTCACACTGGAGGACCTGAGGGGCCATAAGGGTTCATATTCTATAAGCATGTGAGAGATATCAGAGTGAGACCATAAAATACTTAAAAATTAAGAAAAAGGATTTTAAAAATGAGTACGCTCTAAAACGCGTGTAGCGTTTTCTCTCCTTCTGGTCCCAGTAAGCACTCTGGCTGCAGATTTCTGAATCAGTTGTAGTTGAGTAGCTGATCAGTTAAAATCTGAGTAAAAGATCATTCCTAGGTTTTCTAGCTTGCCTGCTCGGGATAAGTCCAAAGGAATTCAATTTTGGGATCGGTGTCTCTCTCTCTGAGCTTTGGAACATGACTAAAATTTCAGTTTTGTGAAATCCAGACATTAAAATCTAAAATATGTTTAAAATTAAGGCGAGCAGGAGAGCAACATGTAAACTCAAAGTATCGTCACTTGTTTTTGTCACTGAAAAGTTTTATGGCTAAAATATTGGCAACAAGTGTTCAATTTACACATCCAGCAGGCACAAAAGCACATTAGCATTAATTTAATTAGAGATGTGTTTCTGTATGTGTTGTAGTTTTAAGTTCAGTGTTCACTCTCCCTTTGGCAATATTTTGGTTTCTAAGAACATTTTAGCTGCTAGAAACAGAAACCTGAACCCTGCACCCCTACCCCAGGTATTTTTCTGCCATGCTTTGAGTGATCACCTTTATCTTTTAATGAAATATTTCTGTCCCGATGGGAGTGATCTCTTCCCCCACCCAAAGGGCATGAGGAGTCACTATCCTGTTCTGTTAACTGGAGGTCCTGATGATGACTGACTGACACATAGCTATCAAGGCTAAAAGTGTGCTAAAATCAAAGCATTTTTTTTTCATAACCACTTTAAAAAGAGTTTAAAACCTTCTTAAACCAACAAACTATCAACAGGATGCGAAGAAACAACAGCTGTGACGTTATGTCCAAGATGTCTGTGTATTGTGTTACAGAGATAACCACTGAAACTGAAATATGGCTGGGCTGTACTCTGCTGTAACACCACTTTGTACCACAAGATGGTGCAGCAAGTCATCTGCCCTGAGCCTGTGGAGTTTTTAAAAAAAAACATTGACCCATTTGATTAGTTAGAACTCGTAATAGATGGCTATTTTGAAATAGATTACTTATTGACCAAAGGCTCTCTTTCCATCATCTTAGTTTGAGCTGAACTGAACTGTGAGTGAGTTTGAGCTTTAACAGGGAAAAGGACAAAACAAGGGCTTTGTAATGAAAAAGTAATCGTTTTATCCTGAATATCTTATTTTTCCTAATCACTGAAAGCCGAAATCATAATTGAAATTAAAATTCAATTAATCACACAGCCCCATGATCAAGGTGGCTATGCTTTGGGGCAGGCCTACCCCTGATTACCAGTGTAGTGCAGTGTCCTTAGTTTCCCCTCCCACCCATCACTTAAGGGCTCAAATATGGCGATGGCTAAAATGCTCAAGTTAATGCTTCAAAAGGGGACTTCAGAAACCACTGGGTGACGTCACGGTAGCATACCATTTATTTACAGGCTATGGGTTTTCCTTTAATTTGTCTCCTATGTGTATATCAAAATCCCATGCTTTTATTCTGAAGGCAAGACTCTTGTAGTTAACAAAACAAAGTTGTGCAAGGATACAGTTTTTAACAGTAATATTAGTCTGTATAAAAAAAATTAGCTGTTCATCTGATCTTTACACAACCCAAAGAACGAGACCAAACCGTTAATTTCTAATTTTCACCATGACGGCAACAAAATGGCTTCCAGTCTGAACCTAAAGATTAAATGGAACATTATTCTACTGGTCTCGGCCTTTTAATTTAAGAAAAATTTCAGGAATGCATTTACTCAGAGTTAAAAGACTCAAGCTGTCATCAGTTGCTGCTTTAAAAAATGTGCATGCATGAGTAACTTTTACATCCTAATGAGATGTTAACTTGATGAGATGTAGGCTGCCTCCGCTTATCACACCTGCTGCATCGCCACATTTCCTCACAAGCTCATAAGGAGTGAGTAACTGCTTTCATTTTATCTTTAATAGAGGAATAATTCTGCTAATATTTTACAACCACAGGGACACAGTATATTAGACCATGACTTGGTAAAAGTACCGCATGCTGATTTAATTCAGGTTTTGGTGATTCTAATGAGGATGCCCATCATTTTGCAATGAGAGAGATTACAAAAAAAAAAAAAGTTTCTGACCCAAGCTGTGGAGCAACATTAATCTTCCCCGAAGCAATGAGGAGGTGTGAAAAAGAATTACAAATTACAATATGGTGCACATCACAGTGCTGAAACTCCTACCTGCTTCATGTAATGACTACACTCAATGACTGATGGATATACACAACCTGTCCTCTCTACTGAAGGCAGAATAAAAAATGCCAGTGACATTATAAAGAGAGTTATGGTCCTCTAGGGGGAAGATCTGACAGAAGCATCACACAGTCGCACACTGCAAGGATCAGTACAAGCATGCTATTCAAATGACAGCAAAGAGCTGGATTATCACCGCCACATAGAGGAATGGGGGGGAAAGCAGGAACAGGAAAAGAAAACAGATGTCTTTCCAATTTACAGCTAAATAGAGTTATATTGCAAATTGTTCATTCTTCATTTCATCCAATTTCTCCATTTGTCACACACAATGTCTAATTGTGAATGCAAACAGGGAGGCTACTAATCATACTTCTCTGGGAATTTCTATAGAGAAGTTTGGTGACGGATCACAACACACAGTTGCCTTTTCCTGCTTCATCCCTCAGTCTACATCTGATATAATGAACACATTGGTTCATCAGTGTATCAGGCCACGCTGCGCTAATGTTGTTGTGACACTTTGCTGCATCTGCTGTACTGTAATTACAGCAAAACAACATCAACACGGAGGTGATGGAGGGTTCAGGTAAAATGCTTTAATAATTCATGACACATGCTTCTATATTAGCTGACTTCCACTTTTCACACATGAGATGTTGTCACTTAAATATACCAAGGCCATGCTGTCAATAACACTAACATAATTTAAGCATCCTCGTGCTGGTGCAGGTTTCCTGCAGGTAAGAAGTGAGAAGCAACTGCAACATATTCTGTTTATTTCCTCCTTAGAGCAGCATTGTGTTAGCTTGAAGGCAATTCATTTGCTATATTAAGGTAGTGTCTGGCACGAATGTAGATAAATTGATTAAACGTATACTGCTGTTATACAAGACTACTGCCAGTATCTGTATTTTTTTTTTTTTTTATCTACAGCCAGCTTTACATCTGGAGGTTGGATTGGCCTTTTCTCAAACTTGTGAACAATCACCCATTTTGAATGGATCCGTGCCTAATTTTCTTTATTCCCTTCTCCTTTTCTATTTTTTTATATTCTATAGACAAATTAAAAATATCTAGAAATTGTACCAGAATAAATCAAATAAATAACTGCATTTGAATAGTCTCTCAGAAAAAAAGAATAAGAGGAGGAAATCAAATAACCTGTGGACCTGACAGCAAGAAGTTAGTTATGGAAAATAAAAATCTGAAGAATCGATCATGACAAAGTGAAAGAGAAACTCACAATAACGGTAACAGTTGCTGGCATCATAATTATTAATTTTATTCAAAGATATATAAATAAAATAAAGGTGCAATACAATAATGTTTACAGCGAAACATGCCTATTTTACATGCACTTTTATGACGGTCCCTAACGTTAACACCTTATTTTAAGAGTTGTAAATATCTTCAAGTTATGCTGCATCAGTTTCTAGCAGTTCCTTTCTGAACTTCAACAATGCAGAAAACAGTTACCTGGATTACCACCAACTGATGGAAACACTTCAATATGATGTCTGAGAAGCTGAAGGATATATTTGGCATTTATTTATCACAAATGCTACAATCACTGCTGACAGAGATTTTGTCTTTGGGTTCCAATTCAGCTGATTCTGTCTCAGAGGAAACAGCGGCATGTTTAAGGAAATCTGTGCAGGTCAAGCCAACATAAGGACAAAAACAAACATTACAAATATGGATTCATGTTTCCTGTTCAGACTTCATTATCTGCTCTATCTGTTGTCTTCTGTTACATCACTTGTACCCAGAAATATTTTCCAGCAACAGCTGGTAATATGTTGAATACCAAAACAGAGGTGTAAGAATGCAACCATCATTTATCCATCCCAATAAACTAATTCTTAAGCAAACATTTCATTTCTATTCATCATTAAGTCTCGAATTGCTCTCCGTTAATGAAGATTTCTAATTATCCATTCACATTCATTTCTGCAACATTAATTCATGTGGGAAAAAAAGCCTTCATTTCTCCTTCCTGTGACATTGCTTTGGCTGGAACCATCCCTATGAGCTAAATATGTGTATCGAGACAGGCAGAAATAGCAAAGGAGACTGAAGCAGACATTAATCACTGAAATTAACAATCTCATGATTGATGCTAATGAAAAAACTGCCTCAACTCTCCTCCCCCATGAGTTCCGTTTGCAAAGTTCAGCACCCTCGTGGATGCTGGAGATGTCTTTTTTATCTGTAGCTTCATTACCATAATGAGAAGTTTGTGTTATGTTTGGGCTCTGTGTCTGGATATGTAAACGGCAAACTGTCAGAGAGACACAAATGCACTGAGCTGCACCTGCTGTCTGTGTGCGTTCCAAAATAAGAAAAAATGCGACAGATTTATCACAGACGAAATGAAACCTCGGGATTGACAAGTTGCAAGTTTTAAAAAGGTATCTTTTGGATATCATTAACATAGCAAGACACTACCATCTGTCACTGGAAGATATACTAATTAAAGCTGCTGAAGTTATTCTTTCCATATGGATCCTGGTTGACAAGACAGAAAATTTCTCATTCCATCTAATGACACAATGCAGGCGTCATCCTGACCTGAACCTCAATTCTCCAGCAATTAAATCCTGCACGGTGCTGGTAGACACAGCACGCTCCATCTCTCATCATCTGAGAGCACTTTTATTTTTTTAACCCTCAGATCAACTCATCAGTGCAGCACTGAGGGATCAAACAGGCTGGAATTTGCTTGAGGTGTGAATCAGAAGAAGTCCTTCGATTGAGGAATACGGTAATAAGACCTCCACTTGAACTAAGCAAGGCACTTGAAGCCCCCAGGCGAAGGGAAAAGCACAAGGAAATCTCATTAGGCACAATACTTTTTCTGCACAGCTGCCCCATCACAATGTCGAGCTTAAGGAATCCCAGCAGTCAAGTTTAAAGAAAAAAAAAGTAGCAACCCGAAGAAACAAAGACATCCTGCTCGCCTCGATGTGCCTCTGTGGCACTGAAACAGACGTCTTTAAAAAAAGCTGCCGAGCTGCAAATTTCCCACCGTGAGATGAAGTGAAAGTGCTCGAACCAGCAATATTTTAGATTCCCAGGTGGAGGAACAGAAGCTCTTGCATACGAAGCACATATAAACAGAAAAAAGCCTACCCCAAGATAACAGGAATAAAGTCACTGTGAGATATAAATAGACAGCTTCAAACAAGTCTAGACTCAGTTCAGTTGCTTGCTGAGGGAAGAAACCTTTCCATGAGTCAACTCTCCCGCTGAAGAGATGCTGGTGGAGCAACCTCCGAGGCCAGCTACAATTTTATGGTGCTTTTCACAGATAAAGAACTTTTTAGTCAATGAATGCCTTTAATCTGTAATATTGTATTTATAAATCCTGGATGAAGCAGGCCTTGAGTATGAGTTGGTGAAATCTTTATGCTAATGACCATGGCGTCATTAGCATAAAGATTTCACCAACTCAAGATCTTTGCATGTATCCGACCTCGGAGGAGGTTAGTTTAGTGTTTTGTTTTTTGTTTTGTTTTTTCAAAACTGCTTTTCATGGATTTCTTTGCTGAGTAACTACTATTCTCTTTTGTTAAAAAAAAAAATGACAAAAAGAGTCAAAGTCAAGTAAACACGTTATGTCTTACTGCCACTGGGGGGCAATAAAACAAGCTGAAAGCATCTGAGTATTTAGCACTTGAGGAAGCTGTTGTAGCCCTGCGATAGACTGGCGAGCAGCTTGTGCTGTGCAGGTACTCAGCTAGAAAAAGTTTATTCTACGAGGACATTCCCACACAGTGTTCTAGTGATGGTTTCAGTGGCAGTTTTTAATATTGCTGCCAAAACATTCTTTTCAAAGGTAGGCTAATGTTTTCTAAAGACATTTTTAAAAGTACCTGGTGATAACCTTTTAAAAATGTTTAGCAATAGAACTGTTAGGCCCTAATGGTCTTAAACTTAGCTTAAGCTCAAGTTAGTTTAAGGTTTATCACCAATTAACCTACCATGTCTTTGGACTCACACAGGCACAGGATGAACATGCAAAATGAAGATAGTCCCCTACCAGGCAGCAGGTTCGAACCCAGAACCTTCTTGCTGCCAGACACTGCACTGCAATTTAGGATTTTGGTAAGGGTCAAATTTGAAATTTTGGCCTATGTCCTAAATTGACATGGTTAATTCCCTGGGAGTATACAATATATTATTAGTACAGTCATCAGAGTATCATTATTGCATAAACTAAATTATATGGCAATCTAAGCAGCACATTTCAAGGATGAACAGAATGATATGGGCTATGGTTAAATTGACCATTTTATAATCTGATACTTCAACAATGTCCTCAACACATCCTCAAAATGCTGCAGTCAAAACATTTTGTCTTATTTAAACTTTTAAGCTTACAGGAACATTATTTAAAATTATTAAAAAAAAACCCTTCAAACATTATCTGAACATTTGATTAAAAGATTTTCATGAAAACATAATTAGAACTTGTAGGTAACGCTTGCTAATGTTGTGGGAACATTTCTAGGTAAATGGGTAGCCTGTCACAGGTTTATCAGAGCCTTTCACGGCTATAGCATCTTAAGAGATTAAGGACAATAGAGTTAGAAACCCAAAAGAAAAAGTGGTCCACAATGATATCCTTCACATTACAAGTAATCATGTAAGTCATCAATAACAATACTGATCAGTGCAGCTTTTAACTGTACAACTTAGTGTTGCTCTTGGCAATGACAGAAAGCTATTTTCAGTAAAAACTAACTCATTAAAAAAAAGCTCTATAAAACCACTGTAGTCTACCTTCCCAACACCAAACACTAGCCAGGTGCAGTTAGCAACTAGTTGGTGAACACAGTGGAGTATTTTGAGCCAGATATTTCCCTCAGGTGATATGAGATATGAGATAACAAAATGAGGCTGAAGGAAGACTGAATATTAGATTTACATTTGCCAAGCAAGCAGCAACCTCCAGGCCTAAAAAATGAAGCCAATGCATAATGTGCCAAAAACTGTAGTGCTGAGAATCCCCACTTGAGGCTGGCTTAAAGCAAGTTAGTCCCCATAGAATATCATGTTAAAATGCCCATCTTTACAGCAGACATGTATATAGCTAATTTACTCACTTGTGGCGGATAAGCTACTTTTATGCTCCCTTGTCACAAGGGGTCAACACAGCAGGTAGCTCTGCCAGGGCTCACCAATTTAAAAGGCATTAGGGCCCGAAGTTATGCACAGTTAGTGGTGTGGCTGCTCCTGTCCAGCTTCTCCAGTACGTCCACTTTGCTTCAAGCATTTTGTTGCCAAAGTTGCCAAATACTTTAAAGACACTGTAATTCTAAACAGATTTTTTTTTGATACATTTGGTTGACAAATGAAAGGAAAACATGATGGGAATGGCCTCTTCCAGTATGACAGTGCCCCCATCCAGCTCACTAAAGGGTTTGATAAGTATGAAGGTGATATGAATTATACGTGGCCTTTGCAGTCAAGCCAAATGAACACATATGGTACATTTTTGACCAACTTATTAGACAGCGCTCTACACCACCATCATCAAAACACAAAATAATGGAATATCTCTTGGAATAAGGGTGCTGATCCCTCCAGCATAACCAAAGACTTTCAGAATCAACGCCAAAGCACATTAAGATGTTCTGGTGAAACACCACATTCTTTGGGGTGGATCCATCAAAGCCCACATCTGGTGGAATTTGACTAAGGCTGTGAGATCAAAAAACCACAACAACAAACCACCTTTTTTTCCTGTTCCACCTCTGGTTTTGGCCAAACCTGATCTAGGCTCATAATGAATTTGGACCATATAGATGGTTTACACCTGGACCAAAAGAGCCAAGTCATATGGTTACCAGATATTTTATTAGAGTTTTGAAATCAGTCAATTCAATGCCTAGATTACAGTTTCCTTTTCTACTTATGTGTACTGCATTATTAAGTAAGTATAGATTAGCAGATATGATTAGCACTGATCAGTGTACTGTGCTTTGAGCTCAGGAGTAGCTATTGCTACACAGTCAAAAGTTTAAAGCTCCGCCCTGGTCTTTAGATTGAGTAGTCTGTCACTCAAAACCCTCCTATTACCACCATGTGACCCTGAATTGGATAAAGTGGAAGAACACAAGGCCGTCTGACTACAGGTGTTAAATTAGTTCTAAAAGCCTTGAGAGCAGTCATCAGAAGAAAACAGATTACACCAACTTTAACATTTAAACACTAACAGGCACTCTATTGTGATTTAGTCATCTATACTGGACTACATGTAATTGTCATGCTGTTCTGTGAAGTCTGAGGTGAGCACGCAGTTGAAAACAGGCACAGGAACGTGTCCCAGCAAACTCCGTTAGTACAAACTCCGTTAGTGCTGACAACAGGCAGACAGATAGAGCTCCTTAATGTCAAGACTATCTGTGCTCATTGTGTCACACTTTATTTGAATAACAAATCAGTAAATGTCACAGTCACATCAAATAAAACCTGCAGAGTGTTCCATCATGGCACCACTATCTACAAAGTGCTTTATTACTTCTTGTCTTGTGCTGCTTCTGAATGAGAAAACATTTGTTCAACGATACCTTTAGATTTTGCAAGTGTTAGAGATTATGAACGTCTCAGTCTTACAAGAATATTTTAGTAGTCATTGCGTGTAAGTTTTTAATCCATCTGTTTTCCTTTCCAATTACACCTGCTCAGCTCCACTACACATTCACAGGTCTGTCTTTCTTTGTATTTTTTTACAGGTTACATAAGCTTGTGTTTTCCTGGGGAAGGAGGCAAGTTTGTGCATCTCAATAACCAAACAGGGGAGAAGCGTTGTCATTTTCATCAGCGATGCTTCTGTTTCTGCGCCTCCCCTCTCTAACCTGATTCAGTCAACATCTGACAGCAGAGAGTGAGATGGAAAAAGAGACAGTGGAAGGAGGGAGAGAGAGGCAGATGTAAGGAAGTACCCCCACACAAAGCAAATACTGTTCCCGTCTCTTTCTCTGCCACTGAGAAGTGCAATGTTGTGGGTAGTGGTTCCTTTTTAAGGGTTTTTTTTTTGTTTGTTTGTTTGTTTTGGGTTTTTTTTGGCTGCACCATAATAATAGTGTATTTAATGAGAAATTTACAAGGACAAAAGAATAGTAAGAACACAACAAAACTCATAAAAACACATCTTTAGTGTACATTTGAATTCAAAATAAATAATATACAGGGTCAAAATAACCTGGATGATTTGACTACATTCATATGGATTATCACCTCCTGAAATCTTTGTATTTAGGTCTCTATCTGAGCTCCCAATCTCCATCTGCACACAGATAGCATTTTATCAACAGCTCAGACATTCGAGCTCCAGGGACACTTCATATATGCCACCAACTCAGCTGCTTTTTACAGATATAAAGCGAATAGATATGCTTGTACAGCTTCTTCTGCCAGCAACCTTGACCTTGTACGGGTCTGCAGGGGGAGTGTGCATTGTGTGGAGTGAGTGGCCAGATCACTTTGAGCCCCAACTTCCCTCAGCATGCTATGCTGCAATGCAGTCTGTCATTTAAGCATTGATCGTTCCTTTCTTGATTTACAGCAATCAAGCGCTGAGCGTAGTATTGAAAAGGGGCTACATGGCCAACGGTTCAGTAAAGTGCATTGATGGACTTTGAATTTAAATCTGTCCTGATTGGCCATACTGTGTGAGGAATTGCTGGCATTTCATTTTGAAGCTTTGCCGGACTGCAGTATGCAGGTAGACAGATGTATGCTCAGAGAACATCCATACTTCTGATATCGATTTAAGCCCAAACATTTCTGCATAGGCTGTATATCTAATGCCAGTTTTTGCACGTTAAGTGACATACAGTATATTTATAGACTGTTTGCAAATCTTAGTCCTTTTTTTGTAGTAATACATTTCTTCCATTTTCATAGTCAGTGGTCTCCAGAAGGACTCAGGGGGAGGGCTGAGTGATGTAGCCCCATGATGGGGCCATCTGGTCTGAAGAGCTCTACCTGACTCTGCCCCCTACACCAGGGCCACAGGCACCTGGTAAAGCTGGCAAGCCACTCTTTGGCAATTTGCCAACTCTGGAAAGATACCACTTTGATTTGGATGGGTCCGCTCGGCAGGGAGTCCCTCTGGCTGGAAGGTTACCAAATGGAGCACAGGAAGTTCAAAGGGCAGCTCTGCTGGAACTTCATATGCACCTCACACCGGCAAAGACCATGAAACTGAAAAAAGGGATGCTTTGTAGAGATTAAGCAGCCTTATAAGGAAATAAATCCACAATTATGAAGTCAGAAATGCACTTCACACTAAAATTACTGCAACAAATTTAAACTGTAGAAAATGAACAGTTCAGTTACTCAGAAACAACAAGGAGCCTATTCTTGCCTTTTGAGAGCCTTATTAAGAGGACTGAAACTGTAAAATTGATGATAATCTACATTATTATTATTAACACATCAGAAAAACCCAAACCCAACCATTTCCAATCTTTTAATAGTTTTTGGGGATCCCTAACCTGTCTATAGACTCTGACCCTGGGAGCACACTGGGCATGGCTGCACGGCATCCTGTCTCTGATGTGACCACTGGAGCTGATCGCACCCACTTAAGACGATGCTTACAATTCAAGCAGGCATGCTGCAGTATGTTTCAGAAGCATCCCAGAAGCAGCTCTCTGCTGTGTTTCACCAAAAATACCAGGGCTTTTT
>VUQI01004825.1:24806-40403 GCA_015106735.1 Paratilapia polleni | reverse complement strand
ACAAAATTACTGTTTTTTTTTTTTTTTTTTTTTTTTTTACTAAAGCCACATGAAGCTGCACAGAACAGATGAGGAGGGCCTGAAGGCAGATGCAGGAAAGGCATCGAGAATCCAGTCAGTTTTAAAAATGAAAGACCCCATGCAGACCAAACTTCTTCTGAAACAGTCTTTGTGTGAGTCATGTAAAACACACACCCAGTGTATTCACAGGTTAACGCACATAAACACACTACTACTAGGCTTAAAGCAAGGAAATCCCACAGGAAATTTGGAATTTTTCTCCACTAAGTTTTAGCTTTTGGTGACATGTCCATGTCAATGACAAATTGATTAATTTTTTTCACATGAACCCCTGTATTTCAAACACTCAGATATCTGCCTATGTTTAAAACAATCTGCACATTCAACACAGTATACACATAAATCTGCACAAATCCGTAACCTAATCCCTTGAAAAGAAATAAAGGACATCCACAAGATCTTTCGACTTTACTGTCACGTTCTCGTCCTTGCAATAAATTCAAAGTAATGTGCAAATCTCCACCCCTCAGAAGTTCTAGATCCTTCCTTTTATCTCTGGTCAGACATTTTTTTTGGGAAGCACACATATAAAAGTGCATTTGATTTTTCTTTCTATCCACCCATTCTGAAGATATCTGAAGAAATTTTGTAGAGCAAGTGACATGATTCATAATGTATTTCCAGTCATGTTTTACTGTGACCTATCTAACCTCCAACACTGCTGGTTCTGCCAGAGGTTTTTTCCTGTTAAAAGGGAGTTTTTCCTTCCCACCATCACAAAGTGCTTGCTATAGGGGGTCGTGTGATTGTTGGGGTTTTCTCCCAAATACTGCAGGGTCTTTACCTTACAGTACAAAGCGCCTTGAGGTGACTTGGCGCTATATAAATAAACCTGAATTGAACTGAATTGAATTAGACCAATATAGCTATACCGATACAGATATTTGATGGTTTAAAATTCCAATCAGGAAGCTAATTTAGAAAATCTTAAGTCACTCTTTTCAAATCAACAGATTCCTGAATTGTTTTAATACTTGAATGTTAAAGAAACTGTTTTGGATTTTCAAAAAATATCAGAAGCAATATCCTGAATTCACCAATCTACTCCTTTTGTCTCCCTCCCACTATCACACACCTCCACACCGCACCTCTTGGGCAAGTGGTGAGTCAAAGATGTGAGCCTATTGCCGCTCACACAATAGTAATCACATGGAGTATCACCTTATCTCACATGGCTGAACTCGAGCTTTCTTTCCACTCTCTGTGCATAACCTCAATAGTAAAAAGAAACATGAAAGGTATCGCACATGGATACAGCTCTCAATTAGGTGTGACGGCCACTTTTTTATTTGACCTGAAGTGCTATGATGTCTTTTCAGTCCTTCTCAGCCCCAGGTAGGATTTCTGGTATGATATAGTCCTATTTTAAAAGGTCCTCTCGCCCCCCTGGACTGACTCACTGCTAAGAAGATGAATTGATTATACTGCTGTATTCTTCTTGTCCAACAGGAAGACCTGAAATACTAATGAGCTAACTGCTGCTGTAGTCAGATACAGTTATCCAATTTATCATCCTGCCATTTGCAGTCCACTCATTTACATAAAGATTACAACCAAACAAACATTCTTTTCATTCCAGGACCAGTTTTGTACACAAAGTTTGGTTGTGACTGCATTTCATCAGCAGAGGATGAATGACAGTGAGATTGATTCCAATTAGCAAGCCAGCCTGTAAAATTTAAAATCTACATATTGTAATTTTAGTGTTTTTTTCCCCCATTTTACAAAAGTACATTTTATCATACTGTACTCAGTTTCTTTGTGATTTTGAACATGTTAACAATGATGCTACTGTTCAAATAGGTCTCGTCCTCAAAATAATTTCCAATGCATTATTCATTAGAGATGGATCTGGTATTTGGATCCAATCCTGACTGGAAAACGTGGACTGGATATCGGCAACAACGTGCTATGGCTGATCCATTGACTTCAGCCAATACATTTTAAAAATGTTTTTGTCCTGTTGTCATTTACTATCTTACCAATAAATGTTATTTGCTACATTTTGTTTTACAGAGTTACTCAGAGTGAGGATTACTGCTTTTTAATCTAACACTGGTATCAGATCAGTACTCAGTATCTGCAGATAACCACAGCCAAGATATCAGTATCAGCTTCCCATGATGCACTGAGCACTTCCTCTTCCTCACTTCCTTTCACTCTCCATGTGTTTATACACCACTTGCATTTTTTAACTCTGTCTCTCTCCTATAGGTGTGCCTTTTTGTCCTGTCTCCCTCTGCTCTCTTCTGTTTCCCCTCATCCCCAACCGGTCGCGGCAGATGGCTGCCCCTCCCTGAGCCTGGTTCTGCCGGAGGTTTCTTCCTTTTAAAAGGGAGTTTTTCCTTCCCACTGTTGCCAAGTGCTTGCTCATAGGGGGTCGTCTGACTGTTGGGGTTTTCTGTCTAATATTGTAGGGTCTTTACCCTAAAATATAAAGCGCCTTAAGGTGACTGTTGTTGTGATTTGGCGCTGTACAAATAAAATTGAATTGAATTGAATAATCAGAACTTGCAAAAGTTGTATCAGTTCTGTCTGTGTTGTACTCCTATGACACTGCTCTGAACCTCTCTTTCTCGCATAAGTATAATTCATGATTTAATTGTATTTTTACTTGCTTTTATTCAGTGTTGGACTACTGTAAATGAAACCAGTTACTGTAAAAAGCCGTTTAGGGGCCCAAAAGAGCATTGCAGTCCTTCCTTTACTGCTGGGTTTTTAATGTGCAACATCTTTACGAAATGTTGAGTTTCACTGACAGTAATCTGAGAACCCGTCAGCTAGTCTGCTGACTTTGCCTTGAAGTACAATGACCAATTTTTCAGGGATTCCTCTAGCAAGAGTATGCACATAACAGAAATCTGGTTCAAGACTGTGCACTGGTCAGCATTCATGAAAGCAAAGAAATTTTTTTAAAAGTGAACAAATGTCAGCGATATCTTACAGTTTCAAGATTGCACTTCTTCTTTTGCTGTCCACACGGAGTCTTTGCATGTAACCAAAGCCTGCACAAACGTCACTGGTCACTAGAACTCATACAAGTGTAAACCAGAACGCTTCTAGTACCAAATGTCCTGTCCCTTGCCTACAGATTTTATATTTTCATAAGCTGATATCTGTTTATTGGTGTTACCCTCACAGTAGCTTAACTTTGGTCAAAAGAAGGGCAAAGCAGAAGCAAGTGAAATATTTCATGAATGAAAACAGTATCTTTTAAAGAGAAACTTAAAGCTGTGGACTGGTGAAAATGACCCTGTAGAAGTTAAGACTCCTTATAAAGGAGTAGAATTGTGCTAAATATACATTATGTTAAACTTTAAAGCAAAAATAGTATTTTCCTGTGAGAAATACCCAAACCATTATGTGAGTATTTGCTATCATCATTTATAATTCTAAAGTTGGCAATAACTTGGAAAGATGTCCTGTGTGCATGTCTAGGAGCTGTTAATAGCATATGGATGTTTTCTAAATCTGATCCAGTGACGCTACTCAAGGCAGCAGCAAAGTGAGGCTGTTGACACTGCAGCTAATGTGCTGTGATTGTTGGATTCTGGATTCAAGAGCCGTGACACGGGGAGCTGGGCCGATCAAAGCATCATCCAAGGGATACATGGTAATTCACCTGGTAATGACAGGGTTGAAGTAAATGTGTTTAGACATCAGCAGATGTGGCAGGTACTGTATCTCCAGATGTCTTCATCTTTCCCCAGTGTGTCTTTTCAAGGATGACGATATACACAGATGGGACCTGCCAAAAAGCAGGAAGTGATTGCTTTTTCTAGAAAGGTATTTCAGGTTCATAAAACACATGGTCGCCTCTTGCTGGGCATTGCCCAAGGCAGAACAAAGCCAAACCTGTGCCAAAAGTCAGCAATGCTGCAGGACAATTTGATTTGCCCATATTTTTGTTCTGAACAATATATAATGCATGATTCCACACCTGTCCATGACATGTGTCTCAGTTGTGAAATGGCTCCCATTCAGTCCCTACTGAGCCACAGTTTCATTTTGATTCCACAGAGTTCTACTTCATAAATCCTCAATATTGCCAACGCTCTGTTATTCAGTCTCATAACTGAGTGCTCATCAATTATCTTAAGACATAAAAGAAAAAGAAAACGGAGCACCAGGGCAGCTCATGAAGCATTGTTCTTTGAAGATTTTTTTATAATCACATGACACAAAGTGATAATATTCAGACAGGGTTAATGGGGGTTTCTATACAGTAATCAGCTGCAACACTAAAACTGCTGAAGTGAATAACTTTGATCAGCTTGTTAGAATAAACTGCTGCTACTTTGAAATGTATATTCCACCTTAATGATGTTAAAAAACTATCATTAAATTTAAGCCAACAGTTTCCTAATTACTTACTATACATATATATAAAAAGGTGTACACAGCTTTAAGCCAGCAGGACATGATATAACACATGCAGCAAAGCTTACTAATTCAAATAAAACTGCTACAAAATGCATCAGAGCAAATTAAACAAACTGTTTTGTGGCCTTTTTTTGTTTTGCAAAAAAGTTGTTTTTGGGTTTGTTGCCTGGATGTGTGCACACATGCTTTTTTTTTCCATTTACAAAAACTAAACAAGATTATTTACCATAGACGTGTTTTGCGCACTGTGTTTTTTGAGCTGTGGAAGAACATACTACATGCTGAAATCTTGTGTAGATTTATTATGTGGGCATGGAGCTGTGACAGCAGGGCGAGATTACACATTCTCTCTGCATCATCCAAAGCATGATGTAAGCTATTAGGACAAATCTCACAGCATATACTCTCTCCCACAGCACATTTAGTCAGTTTGGTTTTACATTAGAATATATTTCTACACTCAGAATGGTGCATTAATTGCTGTATATCTCTGGAACACCAATCTACCCCTCTTTTAATTATTACATCTGATGTACATGTGTTTAAATTTAGTGTATAAATTTAAACAGGAAAGAAGGCAAAAATGTTGTATCAGTGGCAATTTTTGATTTTTAAAGTGCTTCAGATCATATATAATAACAAAGAAATGCTAACTGGGGACATTTCTGAGTTTCTCACCCCACTGTTATGAAAAAGTGGCGACTTCCAGGGCTGAAAAATTAAACCAATACCAAAGTGCCAACAAATGCAGTTCCTCTAACGTCCACTTGAGGCTTGCTCCAAAAGTGACTCAATCCCCACAGACTCCCATGTTAAAACTGTGACTTTCCAGCATTAAAAAGCCTGTTTACATCCTGCTGTAAAAATGCATCAGTTTGGATACCAGAGTTAGAGGTGTGTGGCTGTTCCGATCAACAGATGTCTAGACACAGGCAGTAATCTGCAAGGCTACAATTCAGTGAATTTCAGTCACTGAACTAAACCTCTCCACCATTTTTTGGAGCATTTTAATGAAATGATCTCACAAATAATATGGCTTGCTGTGTGGTACAGACCATCCAAGAAGTTCGTGCTCCAGGTTTGGTGGAGCTTGCTACCTAAGTTTGCTAGCATTAGTTGATAACTTAGCACTTCACCCTCTCGTCCAAATATGGTCACTTCTGGCTCCAAGATAAATGACATGGCGGTGGCGCAGAACCTATAGGTGACGTCACAATGACTACATCCATCTTTTATGCAGTCAATGGGTATTCCTTGCTAAAAGATACATTTGTAAATAACTGAGAAGAAAAGAGTGTAAAAAACACAGCCTAGGGTTTGAGGTGTCAATTCTTCTTTGCAGTACATCTGACAGCATAAGCTCACAAAGCATGTTACCTCCAGCAAGACGGTAAACCAAGTAAAACACTAAAACTGTCAGGTGATTCTCTTTCAGCAGTCGAGAGCATCCTGACATTCAGCTGTACCGAATCCCTGCAATCTGCAGGGAATTTCTATTACAGCTGTAAGACTATCAACCTCTCTGCAAAGACCATCTCTGCATTACCTTTCCATCAACAAAACATCATAATTACAGGATCGGCTTCAAGTGTGTGCTGTGTACTCTGACTTTCTCATTTCCAATTAAAATTCATTGTGCTGATTTGCAGCGCTAATGTGGCATTATGCACTTCCACTAACAGAGGTGTTAACTTGGCTAATAGTCAGACGCTGAAAGAAGAATTTTAAATGGCACGTGTCTGATGAATTTACAGTCATGTTTCATAAATCTTAATTACAAGTAACCACAAAGACTTTGTAGCAGACAGTTAACTGTAACTTTTCTAATCATGTTAACAGATATAAAAAGTTAAATATTCCAAATGGGAATTATCGTTGTTTAAAAAAAACATGATTTTAACATTTTATTCTCTAGTGTTTGATAACACTTATTTACTCAGTGGTTCTGCAGCTACAGACTATACTCAGGTCCACATGGACATACACACTGACCCACAACAGCTTCCCTACACCAGCCCTTAGTTCATTGTATGAACTTTACCATCAAACGAGATAAGAGAAAAACGAGAAGGAAAAAAAAAGGAATTTCAACATAAATTCATGCTTTTTCTGATCATAATGAACAGCAGTGTGATATGGACTCATTATAAGATTTGTGAATTGTGATCTTGGGTCACCTCCGCAAGCACAGCCAGGAAGAGTGTGGGCTTTTGTAAAGGCAGAGAGAAGGGAAAAAGGATCAGTTTGTTGTTGCTTTTGAACAGAAACTGTTCGGTATGCACCATTTCAATTTCAAGAGCATGAGTGGGCAACACGGGGTCTCTTCTGAAGCTGTATTCTGTTATGAATGCAGACAGAGCAAAAAAAAATAAATAAAATACACACAAAAAAATCCCAAAAACAGCTGCTTATCAAATGCAACCGGCGTGTGTTTAAGAAGTCGAGCTCCCTACATCCATCGCCTGTTTTCCTGGCTATAATTCAGGAGTTATTTCTACCATCCTGTCTCCATGTTATATCAGACTTGGTCAATTAACTTGACCGGCCATCTCATCTGCTTCTCTCAGTCAATGCGCTTGGCTCTTAGAAAACACCTTTTTCATCTTTCAGACACATTCCTGTGGTTTACAGATTGCTAGGGATTCAATTTGATCCACAGAAATGTCCCGTGCAATTCTCAACCTGATCAGCGAGTGAGATGGGACTCCAGCCTCCTGGCTGCTTTGCAATAGTGTCGAGAATCACCCTTGTCAATCTGAATTGCTACGTGGGGGAAGAGGTTTCAAAGGAAGCACATAATATATAAACACCATGACCAGCAATTGAATGCTTGTGCAAGAGTGAAAATCTGCACTCAGACTGTATCAGCTAAATCTCCATGAACCTTATCCTGCAAAGCTGAACTTTTTCAGATATCCCAAAGTAATTTTAACTCCTTGCTCCTGCTTAATAGACTCTGTGTGCTGCATAAATTACATTTGCTTCCACAACTTCCACAAATGTCCAGACAAAATCTGATCTGTGAGTGTGCTCTACCTCGCAGCCCAGCCTTTAAGCCACGCTTCAATACTCTCCTAATAGTGTGCAGAGCTCTTCTCTCCCATACACCCATCACTTCCATCACCATCATTCACATCAAAGTGTCAATCACATCACAGGGGCAGTGGGGCAGCGGCAGTAATGTCGCCAGCAGCAGCAGAAAATGAGTGCACTGAAGAGAAAATGGCATTGCGGTGAAAAAAATACATGTGCTATATCACAAAGGCACATACAAAGGTATATGCAACAAGTCAAGGCCAAAGCTCATAGGTTTTGGTGTTAATAGCCGGTTTCATTATGACTCCTCTCTACCTGCAAAGCTAACAAATATTTGATTAAATCTTTTATTTCAATAAAATCTCACATTTTACGGCACTATTATATCAGACATTTTAGGTGAACAAACTGAACTGAGCCACTTGCTGAAATGATCCATTTATTTCTGAGCTATCAGAAAGTGATAAAGTAAGTGAACATGCAGAGACACACTCCGTGATTCAATCATTCAAGTCATTCATGCTCAGAGATACACTCACAAGGCCATTTCTTTCTCTGAGCTAATGGTTAATGTAGCTGGGACTTAGGAAAACATCATTAATATCCTAATTCCTTACACGGGTGCATTTACAAAGCCACATGAACCCACGGCTTCTATTTGCCCGTTATTTAAGAGTTTTGCCTGATAAACACAAAAATGTTAAGTTAGCCCAGATAAGAGGAGACTGCAGCTGCAGAGATTCCAGAATCAGTACAGTGAGGTCAAGAGTTATGCTGAACTGTAAAGCAGTTAAGACTTTAGCTTGGAAACTCATAAAAATCAATAACTTAAAACTGAGTTTGGTGTGTTTGTCAAAGCAAGAGGACTTCCTGTCCTGTAACTCAGAAATGATGAGGGATATTCGCCACTCCGCCGTGTTTCAGTTCAGTGAGCGAGCCTACGCTGTTGGCTCAATTCTGCAAGTTCAACCAAAATGAAACACGTTGTTAGTGACCTTTGTTCAAACGGCTGTCAAAATCTGACATTTTTAGAAATATATTTCTTTAGTTTTGAGCCAACAATTACATGAAAAGTTCAATCAAGCTGTCATGTTAAACCCAGGAGGCAATTAGCATGTAGCAGAAGACTGGGGGCAGAGGTAAACACCTAGCCTGGCTCTTGCACATGCTATAAGTTTATAGCATTGAGTGGAAACATCAATGCCAGTCATTTGTTTGTGAAAATATGGAGCTAAAAACCAAGAGCCAATAAACTTGGCAGAGTATATAGACTGGTAGCTGGTAACAGAGGGACACAGCTAGCCTGCTATGCTATAACCTTTGTGCCAAGGTTGTTGTATGACTTTAGGATGGTGTCTTACACTTTCATTTGTCTAGACTTGATTTGAGGTTATATCAAAGGTAACTGTTATCTCATTAGATATGCATTTCATGTCATCAGTGAAACAATGTCAGTGTTTGGAAGTGATTTAAGTGCAATGGTGACGCATAAGCCAAAGGTAGACATACCTGCAGAGAGACTTAAAGTTAATCTCAACTAATAAGATTCTGGAAGGTCAAACAGCGGCTAAAACTTTCTGCCCCCACCTGTCAGATGTCAGAATTGAAAGACTATGCCCAACAATTTTTATACCTTTTTGAAACCAAAAAATTAAGTGAAAGCATGCCTACCTCACAGAGCAGTAGAAATCTTTATCAAAAGCAATGATCCTACTGATTATATGTAAGGCTCATAACTCTGGTTGCTCATTATTTTGTCAGTGAGGTGATGTCACACTGTCTTAAGGAAGGAATCTTCTGCTAATATACACATCCTTTCAATACTTTGAGTTTCGTGAGCTTAATGTTTTAGAATAAAGGCCTGCAGTGTTTGTAGAAAGTAGCTCAGGACACAAAGGTTTTCAGAAGTAGCCTGCTTCTTAAAATCAGATTCCAACTGGATTACAGATCACATCTGAGTTTTAGTCTTTTATGACTTTGACACTTTCTCTGCCAGAGTATTGTTTTGAACTTACTAGTCACTCATGATTCACTAATCATTTAAGACACCCCAGAACATTTTTGTTCTATTAATATATACACATACACAAATCAAAATAAAGAGCAGAAAGTTAGATTTTTTACACTACTGCATAACGTGAAAACACTGATTGCTGGAATATTTCGTCAATCGTAGGGATAGGGTTAAGTTATGCTCATATTTGCAAATTGATGAATTTTCAGTGTTTCCTTGCCTGCCCTTAAAAACAATAACACCATGAGTGAGTTGAAAAGAAACCCATACACTTTGAATGAATGAATAAATTTATTATGTTATTACACGTCTAGTAAAAGGAAATAAACCACCAGCCACCTGTACGAGAGCCTCAGTAATCCACACCGTGTGACCCCCTTCACTTCCTGCAAAGTGAGGGGGGGTCACAAATTGAGTGGAAACAGTGCAATTGCATGATTCAAAACTGAAGGACTGTGGGAGTAATACTCTCAGGATCTCCTGAGGGCACTTATTAAATAAAGTGTGTGTTCCTAAGGGCCTCAGAAGCTTGGCTGACAGTGTCCCCACATCCAGTATTATCCAAAAAATGTATATTTTTTGTGAAGACGGAGCTTGCCTACAGGAAGACAGACTACTCAAGAGACCGGGTTTTACAGCATATAACTTCAGACTAAAAGAAATAATGACTTATTTGTGTGGGGCTCACTTGGGATTTTGCTTGTAGAAAGACAGAGGGACTGGGAACCTAGTTCGTTTATGAGCATGTGCAGCCTGATGGCAAGTAAACGCTGCTCAGCGGAGCATGACAATGTCCCCCTTCCTGATCACTCCCAGGCACGTACCCGAAGGATCGCTTAGCCCACACAGCGGCTTCGGTTATGTTTGTTGTTTCAATGTGTCTTTTATGCTCTTTTTTCCTGTTCTCTCAGCAGGATGTGCTAAGTAACAGGTCTGAAAGCACACAGATTAGACTCCACTCGCATTAAATTTGGATGTTCACAACCTGATTTGGAAGCTCACACTGTAATTGCGGCATTACACAGGACGAGTCTGGCCAAGACACAAGGTGCATGTGAGTAAATGAACAGAAAGAAACAGACATGGATACAGATTAAGGAAAATAAAAGTACATGAAACAGAACAGGCTGTGTACAAATATCAAATGTGACCGAATCAACTTAAAAAGATGTCACATTAAAGGATGATTCACCCATGGGCACACTCATGACTCAAGTGTGTAGGATGATGTAAACCTATCATCTATAATATATAACTAGTAATTTTAAGGCCTATATTTTTTAGACTTTTTCTATTTTTATCAAAAGATTTTATAATGAGACGATCAGTTAAATCTAATAATTAGAGCCTGGGCCAATATTATTGGCTGATATTAGCTATTCACCGACCTATCACTATCGGCATTTATAATGGGCGATAAATTAAAGACATGAGACAGAAGAAACACCCATCAACACCCTTATGAGTGTTGATGTTGCATAGTTTGTCCACCAGAGGGCACTCAGCAACTTCCCTGTTGGCAACGTGTTTGGAGCACCACAAACAACAACCAGCTGATCCGAGCAGAGTCAGAGCAACGAGTAAATAAATAACTACACATAACAAATGTTAGGGAAGTCTGTTTATGTTACATGTGGCTGAAAGAAAAAAAGTGTCAGCCAATATCCAATTTTTAAATCACCAAATGTTGGTATGAATATCGGTGTTAAAAATCCTATATCGGTTGGGCTTGACTAAAAATCATCTAGATTCTGTTGATGCATCCAAAATTTGAGTTATTTGCACCCAAAAGACTTGAGTGTACAGAATATGAGTCCTCCAAAAAACACCTCATAAATGATTTTATGAGCATTTTATCCTTCTTAGAGAACAAAAAGCTGTGATATCCCAATAAACAGAAATAAAGGGATTTGCAGGTTAATTACTTAGTGATCCTTAAATCAACTATTTGTTTCTGTGGAGGAGTGTTATTATACCTGTGAAATAGTTCAGCTGTTGCCTCATCTTCACTGTTAGGAAGAAGCCATGAAAATATCTATAAAAAAAACTGCATTTTTAACACTGTTACATAAGAAATTGATTTAAGTTTTTTAAGGCATCTGAAGATACAGTATGTATACCTGAAAACATGTTAGTAAGAGTCAAATAAAACAAGGGAAATAAAGAGATAAATCTGAAAAATACTGAGAAGAAAAACCAAAAAGATTGTGTTTGATTAACGGTGTCCAAAAGGAGCAATGTAGAGGTTATTTTCAGTTTTTTCAGATTTTACAACAATTTTATTGTTCTATGTAATATGTGATTCTAAAACAGAGCGCCTATTTGTAGCCTACTTGCTGATCTTATATCAAATTTGCAGGCAGACTAAGCCTACGTTTGAATTCTGTTTTTATATTTAATCTTTACTCTCAGAGCATTAAACAACACTGAGGCTGCAGCTGAGAGAATAAAAACTCAAACTGTCTTTTAAACATTAATTTAATCAAACGCTCATTATAATCCATCAGATTCTTCCACATCTTAATGATAGAGTTGTGATTATGATAAGTCTGTTAACTTACACAGTCTGTTTTTTTCCCGGCTTTCTTTCCTGGCTTCAAATAGGCTAAAGTTTATTAATATAATAGCCCTTTTCCAGTCTTACTGACCAAAGTGCACACACATTCATATAGCGCTTTTCAAACTAAACTATGCACAGTACTTTTCCTCTCATAGCGCTGCTTTGTCTGCAGCAGCTGTGTTGCTTTCTGTCTGTATTATATATTTAACCTCTTCATGTTCTTCACATAGTATAGTTTTATCTTCCTTCGTAAAATCAGTTGCTTTGTTGCCAGTACACTTTTCCATATTTGTGATTAGTCAGATGCTGCCAACACCACCCCTTTCATGTGAACACGCAGGGTTAACTTAGCGAGATGATAACCAGCTTCGTGTGACCGCTTCTCCTGATTGCCAGTGTTAGGCTAAGTGAATCCAGATAATTGAAAGATACCCTGGGTATGTTGAACTTGCTTCGTAGTACAGGACACTATACTTTGTCATGTTTTAAAATAAACATGTCTTTAGCTTGACAGAAATGTGACAAAGTGATAAGTTTGCCTGATTTTACTGACTTAAATGGGCAGCATTGTTGCACTTAATTTCTGTTGCATTAAATTTGGTAGAGATATACCTGGGAATTCTTACAACATGTTCAATAACATCTGTGTGTATTGAACTGTTGTTATAAGGAAGGTATTTACTCTCCAATTTACCATTTCACTTTGTAAATTAACAAACTTCCTTCTCCAGAAGAGAAACAATCACTGTAGACTCCCATGTTAAAATGCTCAACTTTAACCCAGAAACAAACATGTTTACAGCCTGCTACAAAAATGGCTTTGTTCTCTACAGTTTATTTCCCCTCCATTACAGCTGTACAGGGGGTGATTTTATTTTATTTTTTTTTAAAAATTATCCATTTGTTAAGGCTTAAAGTTAGGTGCATGTCCACTTTGAGTGACAGGTGTGCCGACACAGAGCAACGTTGCCGTCTGCTAGGCCTTACCTCCACTAATTCGAGTCACTGAACTGGACCTGTGCTGCACCCGTACAGCTTATGCATGCAGTTTTGCTAGCATTAGCTGATAACTTAGCACTCCACCCTCTTATCCAAACACAGTCATTTTTGGCTCAAAGAAACTAATATGGTGGTGGCTAAAATGCTAACATTGAGGCTTCAAACTGGGAGTCCAAAACAACTGGCGACATCCATGTTAGCTACAGGTCTCAATATGTGGACAAAGAAATCATTCAGTCATTGTATATTTCAATCACAGTCCAAGTCCATCACCGATTGTGTTTTAGGGGATTCTTTTTTCTTTTTCTTGGGTTTTGTTGTTTTGATGATATACTGCTCTCATCATGTATGACTAGAAAATGTTATACTGTGAATACCAGCTATTGCATGGTTGATGTTATGTTCTGCAGAACACAGAATGCAGCTCTTAACATTTTAACGTCCACCAAGTCACCAGCAAGCCACACGGATGACCTGATGATTAATTTCTATAGAGTCACCAGCAGTGTGTACCCGGTTTTTGTAGATTTGGCACATGAAAACAGAAGAAATGTAAGGCCAAAATGCATTAAGAGACTTGATTTGAAAGGTAATATCTTCTAGTTTCTGAAACTATGCTTGTTTAGCATGTGGCTAAAATGTCATTTTAACCGAATCCTACACCTAGTTAGTCACAGTGACTAGGTGGATATTAAAAGGATTAACATCTCTCCTAACTTTAGTTCAGAGTTGTTCCTTTTGGCCATTTTGGAGCAGTTACTGACTGAATTTGAAGATGTGTTTTCTGGTATTTTTTTAAAGCACTTAAAGATTTATACCCTGGAGACTATGAATGTCAGATTTTATTTGAATTTATCCAGCAGATATTGAGACCTTTCTGGCTGGTAGCATTAGAGGAAAAGTTAATGGCTGGCCAAAGTCATTGGGCATCATTATCTGGGTACCTTAAATATCTGTACCAAATGTGATAGCAGTTTTTCCAGTACTTTAAAACATTTTGCTAAAAGCTAAAAATTTAAACTCAACAGTGGCATTAGACGAAAGTCATTTTGTCACCAAAGTTATTAAGATTCATCATCAGGGTACCATGAATGTGGGTCCAAATATTCATATCATCCAAGCTGTTATATTTCAGTCTGGATCAAAGTTGGGAACTGATTACACAGACAACCACTGCCATCCCTGAGGCTATGATGCCAGCAAATGCATTCTAAACTTTTATGTCTGATAAATCATTTAACTTTAAAACAACCTTCAGCACACTTTCAAGAACAGGTCTTTATACTTAGGACTAAATATGTTACAAACTAACAAAACACTGAACTGTACAAAAAGGATGAGCTGTATTGTTCTCTAACCAAACTAGTTTTCCCTTCTTCACAGCTCCTTTTAATTTGGCATAAGTCTGTTCTAAATGACATGTCTGACGAGCAGGTTGCAAATGTGTTCGATCTACTGCTTGTCTCACAACTCCATATGGCGTTGACAGTCCTCAAATGTCTGAAAATGAGCAAATTGTGAAGGTCTGATGGTGTTGAGTGAACCAGTGGAGATGTGACTTTGGTGAAACAGATCTGGGGCTGGCGGTAAACTGGGTGTTGCCATGGCTATGGGAGCGCATGCACAAATAGATTCTCTCGACACCTCCAGAGATGGTGTGAGACTGTCAGCTGAGACAGCATATGTGAGTGAGCTTCTCACAACTCTTCAAAGAGCGTCATATGATCAACTCCTCATTAATTGGTGACAAAATCTTATGATGCATTACGTGTGTTTATACAAGAAAACCCAGCACATTCTGTTATCTCCATGGGGTTTCATTTCATAATTTACCTGCTTCTGTTTGCTTTTATTGGATATGTTCCCGCAGGGCTTGTCCTATGTCTCTGGAAGCTCAAAAGTAAACATCTTAGACTGACAGACAATATGTCAGCCTGACTCCCTCTGAGTGACAGCCCGAGGTACTTAATGCCTGACATTTCATAATGTAAATAATGCTGTGGCGGTGCATGTCTTACATCCATCTGAGCAATATGCCACTGCTCCCAAAGTGACTCTGCTCTTTACCTGTAACCTTTTTTCTTAGAATTTCAATGCTGCTCCTCCCAGTACCGAGAACACAGCAGGTATTTGATCAGTTAGAGTCATCACTATCTGTTTGCATTACTTCTACATGTCAGTTGAAACAGTTGTCAGTTCTAACAGTGATGTACAAAGATGGTAGTATTTAACTGTTCTACTGGGTCTCATGATGCCTCCAATGAGCCTTTGTTTTAAAGGGCACTCTGGTGATTTAATTAATTCTCTTGAACTCAGTAATTTATGCCCAAAGTACTGTGCAACAACAAATAGAGTAAAAACATAAAGACATAAAACATTCAAAAACATTAAGGAAAAAGGGTAAAAAGAAAACAGTTTAATAACCAAGTGGAGGTAGAAATGGTGCAGAGCTACACAAGGAGACAATTTTGAAGGGGATAATTGGCTTTTTATTTTTATGAGTGGAGAGACTGTCCTGATCGAC
>VUQI01004825.1:7547-21853 GCA_015106735.1 Paratilapia polleni | reverse complement strand
GGGGGGGGGGGGGGGGGGGGGGGGGGGGGGGGGGGGGGGGGGGGGGTGGGGGGGGGGGGGGGGGGGGGGGGGGGGGGGGGGGGGGGGGGGGGGGGGGGGGGGTGGGGGGGGGGGGGGGGGTGGGGGAGGTGGGGGTGGGGGGGGGGGGGGGGGGGGGGGGGGCAAAAAACAGACTTTCTACGTTTCATTGCCTTCCAATCGAGGCTAATTATGTTTTGACTCTGAAGAAGAACAAGCAGCCTTGTTGAGATATCAGTGCTCGCAGCAGATGAATATATTTGAACTGTGCTCCAGTGATTTTTTTTTTCCGTTAAGCTTCCCAGAGTCTCTCTTCCCATCTCCCCGTGTTAATTAAAGTTTAAAGCAATAATCAAAAAAGCATTTAGGCTTAGATAAAGCATGTTTTGTATAGGTTTTGATTCATGCTCAGATTCAAGCCAAGACAAAGCTTTGAGCTCTTTTCCTCCTCCTACATCCGCTGTTTGTTGTCTCTGAAGAGGGAGCGAAAATGCTGCATAAAAAGCAGCTGGCAAAACCTTCCGATAAAATGTGTGGCTCTGTGAATGACACATCCACCAGCACTGCCAGCTAATGTAAAGGTAGAGTCACACCACATTAATACTCCAAGGGACTCAGAAGTAAAATGAAAGAGGGCCTTGTGACATTCTTAGACACCATCAGCTGCACCCTAACACTAATTTTATTCCTTTCACATTCATTTACACTTAAGTGGAGGACTTAAAATTCCACGAGTGTGACGGCTGTGAGTCTGCTCTAAGAGCTGAACCGAGGCAAAGGACACGTTTGACATCATCATCACCTGGACAATGGCATTCAACAATGATGTGGAAACACCCACACAATTAAGAAACAGTCACTTTTCATCCTGTTGGCACATTAAAAGAAAACTCTGAGCATTTCTATGACCAAAGTTATAATACCAAAACAGTGGTGGAACTATAAGCCAATTTTTCCATGGGGAGATCAACAAAAATAATAAAAAATAATAACCTTTTTTGTCTTTCTTCCGTAATTTAGCTTTGCAGTTGTGAAATTCTGGGCTGACATCAACATCTGAAACAACAGTCCGATCAATAATCAATATTTTTTCTGATTCTGATGTTTTGGTTGTAATTTGTTTCCCCTTATATTTGGTTTTGGGTTAGAAAACAAAGAAATATTCATAATAAAAAAGCACCTGATCTGTTTTAAAGTCTTTCAGCTCTTCGTATCACCGTATCTGAACATTTAGCCCATGGAAGACTGACGTGACAACAGATAAATACTTGACATTGTTAGAGGCAGATACCGATATTTTGGGGCAGATTTATTGGTGTGTCCTAAAAAAAACTGTATTTAAGAAATCTAATTTTTTTCTTCTTTTATTACAAGAAATAAACTGTCTACAACACAGTCCAGCTAACACTAACCCCATTTCTAACCCTTGGGATGTCATCATCGGGGTGACCCTAACCCTAATTCTAACCCTATGCTATCAAAATACATAATTTTTGTTTTGGTAATTGTTCTCCCATGTTTTGGCAATCAGGGGACAGGAAACAATCCTTCTAACTTAGACACTTCAAAAATATTTATTTCATTTGCTCCAAAATGCAGGGTTAGGATTGGGGTCTTCACTGATGAGGACTTAGAGCTCACATGTTAATGCTCTAACCCTAACCCTGTAACCCAAACACGGTTTTCACAATGGATACCCCCAAAGTTCTGAGACCTTGATATCTGACACATACAGCTCTGCAGCTGCAGGTCACCTGCTTTGTAAATATGCTCCATCCTCATCTTGAACTTGGAAAACTGAACCAGTAATTAAGAAACCTTTGACGTGTGTGCCTGCAAGTTTCTTCATTCCTGCCTCATGAGGAACTCCTACCCTGACCTGCAACACTGGCAAACCTGATCTTCTCAGTCCTGCCATTAAAAGAAAGGATCTAAAGGCCAACAAGCAAATGCAACTGTATACTTTGCAGCTCTTTTTACTCATGTGTCTCAGGAAACCTGTCAGCAGCAGAGAAAGGAGGGAGGCTCAAATTGTTTCACCTCTCCCACAACCTGCAGCACTACTTGAAAATCCTGCCCTCTGGCCACAGATGCTCCGTGCTCAACAGGAACAGCTTTATCCCGACATCAGTTCAGCTGCTCAGGCTGCAGAAGCTCCTGAGATAATGCCCCCCACCCTCTCACTCCCACCCCCTCTCTGTGCCTCCTCCTTGGGGTCATTCTTTGCCACCAGAGCAGAAGCACATGCATTTTTAGGCCTAATACGAAATCCAAATACCATGGCTCAAAAGATTCCTGTGGAAATTATGGAATATGGCTCCTGACTTTGTATGAATTCAAAATCCTTCATTTAAACCCTGAAATGTGAGGATGTGCAGTTTAAGACAGATGTAATGTTGCAAGTTCATCTCTACTTGGACCTGACAATTTAATTAAAGAAGTGGGGGGTCTGTGCTTCTCTTTTCGACTCTCTCTCTTTCTCTCTCTCCCTCTCTCTGTCACAAACACACACACACACACACATTCATTTTAAGAATTTAAGGTACATCAGACAGGCTCGGTTGTCCGTGTGCCCCCCTGACGGCCAGTCAAAGCACGGACAACCACTTCTCTCCTGTATGAATTTGCGCATATGGCCAGTGATGCTTTAAGTTGACATACTGAATCACTTACACTGCTGTTCTGCCCGGACCAGTGTACCATAGCCTGGTTGTGAGAAGAATCTCCGGTCAAAGCGAACGTCGAACTATTAAGTTTTAGCTCCTCCTGCCTCGGACCGGCGGCTCTCCGCTCCTCTCCGCTCCAGCGCAATTCAGAGCGCGTCACTCTGCGTCCAGCCGTTGAGCCTGTGCCCTCTCCCGGGTCTTGATTCTGGACTGAACGGGGGTATCTGACTTTGTCACCATCAATGTTCCTCCTAGCGCGCTTTCTGAAACCCGCGGCATGGCCGTTCTTCTTCTGACCGCTCATTAAGACGTTGAAAACTTTCATCTTTGTAAACTCGCTCTCGCCGATTTCGTCTTTTGCGCGCAGATCTTCTGTATTTCCTTTCAGCCTCTGCTCCGGATATTCCGCCCGGTCTCGAGCACATTCAGCGGACCCAGCTGCGCAACGGAGCCGCGGACTTTCTGCACTCGGGGCCCCGGATCTCCGAGCCCTGTTCCTAAAAACTTCTCCCCTTAACCCTGTTGCGGGTTCACTTGCGTGAAATTTCAGCAGTAATTCCTGTGCACGCCACTTATTTCCAGGGTGGCATGAGCGGCAAGTTATCTCAGCCTTGGCGGCACGAAATAAGCAGGGTACCATGAAAAGCAAAAACCAAAGCGCACGGTGCCACTTTGGGCAAAATATGACCTCCCTCTTCATTGCTGGAGGCAGCGAAAGATGCTGTGGACGCTAGAAGTCCTTTCCCCTCGACTCCCCTCTGTAAATTTTCGGGGTGTAAACTGGCGCTCGGCTGTGGAAGAGGAACTGCTGCAAGTTGTGGCGTTGCCCAAATGCAGTGTTGTAAAAAGTGCGGCTGAGCCTAAGTGGTCCAAGTTGAAGGATTTGATCAAATGAAGCCCCGCGCGCATGGGGGAGGAGCTGAGAGATCCAGACTGAGAGATGGAAGGATAATGTTACGACTGTCTTTCTCCATATTTGTTATTTTCCACCATATGGTCGACTATAATTAAAGCAGTCAGTGATACAGTCATTTGGTTATGCTGCTCTTTTATTTCTCCTCACAGCAACATTTTTAGAGGAAGCAACTGCAGGTAGTTTTTTTCCTCTCCTGTTGCTGATTTTATCACCAACCTGCCTCCAGGGGAATCAAATCTCTTAATTTAGCAAATGAAACTGAATTATTTTAGCTATGATGAACCTCTTTGGATCGGGCCCTTTCAGGTCTCAAAGGGGGCTTCAGGTAATTGGAACATATTAATATGTTTCCAATTAAGCGCACTGTCACGGATGGCATATTCCATGACTTATTAAACAGCAATAAAGAATTTAGCAGCCCACATAGGAACATGAGATTTTTACACATTACATCTCTTCATGCAATTCGCAACAGATCTCTCATCCCTCCAGGATGGGTTTGTTATTGTGCGCACCAGTCCTGCTAAGGGGAAGCGGGAGAGGCACCTGTGAGGTGCAGCGTGGACTGAGTCATGAGTATTTAAATGCTTTGAGAGACATTATGTATGGTTTAGTGTCAGACGACAGGGGTGAGTGGAAATAACAAGGCTGGACATTCATTTCTGTTTGACCCTGCAGGTCTCTGTCTTATAACTGGAGCTTATGGTGATGATGATGAGCACTTAGTAGCACAAAGGGATATACAAATGGCCACAGAGTACTGCAACAGCTGGCTGTTTTCTCTTTTGCAGCCATGAGGGAATAAAATGGACAGATTGTGCCTGGAGAGGTGATTATTTTACCACAAGGAAAAATATCTAAAGGCGACAGCAAATTAAGATTAAAGAGTAAAGGCTTATTGAGCTATTGCCAAACAAACAATCCTGTGTAGACAAACGCTTCCTCCCAACATATTTGCATCATGTGTTTGGAAAAAGTGTGCTGAATATAAACTCATAGGTTTTAAATGTTGATAATGACCCATCTGTGGTGATAACAGTGTAGTGCTGCTCATTCTGCCGCATTTGTCCCGCCTCTGCTGTTAGAGTGAGCAACTTACTGAAAGTAAATCCACAGCAACTCACTTCTCCCACCTTTAAATCATAATCAAGCCATTTAACTGTCTCGTGTCCTGTGGTTTTAAACTTTATGAACTGTCTGATGACATGGTTCTTGATGAAAATTCATTAGCTGTATTAATTTTTTTCTTTGTTGGTTTGTTGTTTGTATTCACTGTTATATAATTGCTTATAGGGCTATTAACCCCAAATAAACACTCCATTTACCTCACCATAAGCTTCAGAGATGGTGTGAAGACTTATGCTGCGGCACTCTCCAAGGTGCTGATCCTGCGATTTTTAATGGTTAGGTTAGCTATACTTGGTGCTTCACACAAGCAGTTTCATCCACATTAGATGATTCCACAGGTCACAGTTTAATGCAACTGCCAATGCTCAGTATCACTAAACCAGGCTTAAAGGGACCTATTCTGCTCATTTCCAGCTCCATGTTTTTATTCTTGGACTAGTATTACACATTACTCTTTACTTTTTAAAAAAGTATTGCATTACTTATTTTCTCCCTGTAGAACGTAATTTGCTACACTACTAGTAACAATACTTTTCCATTACCCTACAGCATTGCCTGTGTAATTAGAAAGGTGGGTGAAAAAACAACCCAGAGACCACTTCACACAAAGATATTGTAATGACAGTGATTCTACTGTAGGAATAAGTACGGGTAGTAATATACAATCCTACAATCCTGTACATCTCTGCTTTTGTTACCTGCTGAAAATCAAGCTTTGGCTGCCTGGTTGGGATCAGCATGCACTCCAAACTCTGACATCAGCCCATTCACTGCAGTCTTCTTCTAAATGGTAGGTGTTGCTGTCAAGAAAAATACACCACTGCTCCACTGGAATGTCTGTAGAGGTTCATGACAAGCTGAACAGACACCAATGTGCACCGTGCACAGGCACTAATGATAATTGGAGTTAACCGTCAACCTCTATATGTTCTCTGTATTTTTGGCCTAAAAGAGGTCAGGCCTGATGGAGCCTTTTGGAGCACAAAAGGCGAAAGCCATTTGCTTTGCCTCTACCGAAACCCTCAAGGACTGCCTAGCTGCTTGGTGTAGAAATTCTTATCTGTGTTCTTATCTGAACGATAGTATTAAGGAAACTGTCCTTCTTTAAAACATGTCTGCACAAGTTGTTCTGTAATAAATGTACCTATATTTTACTCACCTGTGTCTCCTGAACAATATATTCTGTAGGAGAACATCCTGGCCTCATTGATATTTCCAAAAAAGAAGTCACTTTTGGCATGTGCAATCATGCAAAAAGGTGACAACAGCAAGCATATCCTAAACCTACGTAACAATAAGTTGTAGTACAAAATAATTTTAAGGTAATTGTGCCAGAGAGCAACGGCAAGTTTGTTTGAACACAATATATTGTTTTAAAATCACAAACATCAATTCTAGTATTGACCTGAAATATTCTGTATTAGTCTGGTTAAACTATATATGTGATTTTTCTGCACTTCACAGTTCACCCTCAATATTGTTCTTTGGTAATATGGATGAAATGACCCTTTAAATTACCCTCCCTACTTTTTTTTTGTGACCGTTCCTCCCCAGACATGTTCTACCAGAGACATTAAAGATGATAAGTGCTGCCTTTCTTCATGGCACACAGCATTAGGCAGACATATTGTATTGGATTAATGGTGCTGCAATGGGCAGGGCCCACATGGCTTGCAGACACTTATCAACCTGTGTGTGTGTGTGTGTGTGTGTGTATGTGCAGTAACTGTCTCACACCACATCATCTCTTGTCCCTGTCTGGACTCACCATCCATTCACAGGGAATCGATGTCCTGCCAATAGCAGAGATGGATTTTTGAGGATGTTGCAAAAGGCAATATGCAGGCCTGGGCTGTCTGATTTGTATGTAACCCTTCGGACTATGAATGCACAACAAGGTGGTGAGTTTCAGAAATCAGAGAAAAGTGTTCTTGTGTGAAAAATGAGGGCAGAGAATGTACTGCAGGGCTTGAAACAAACCTAACATAGTAAAATGAGCATGACTGAGAGCCTTTGAGCCTTTCCAGAGGCAAGGGTAACTACTCAAATAGTCTTTACACTTACACAGTCCAGAGTGTAAGTGTTTGGACAGTTACACTTTTGTCCATTTCTTTGCTTCAGCATATTCAATATGGGGGAAAAAAAACTTTTAACATTAACCATGTCATTGGTGACCCACGTAGGGTTAGGTGTAGGGGAAGCGTTCAGTTAACTTCCACTCCTCGTTATAAATTCTTTTGTCTGTTCTGAACACCTGAGAGGAAAAGCTTTTAACAGAAAAACTATAATGCCAAAATTTATAAGACTTCATTTGAAAGGTAACATCGCATAGTTTATGAAAATCTGCCCACTGAGCATAAATCAAAACCCCGACCCCTAACACTAATCCTAGATGGGTCACCAGTGACCTTGTGGATGAATTTAAAGCTGCAGTTGTAATTTGTGTAGGTTTATATGAGTGTAGAGAGCAGGTGGACGGTACATCAGTCAGACTGAGATCAGCCGACTGACTTAGCCAACAGAGGATATTCCACCTCAAAACTCTGAAAGGCTTCATAGTCAAGTCAGGCATTTGTTCAACTGGGCCATTCTCGCTTCCCAGTGGGGTGTTAAAAATGCCATTTTGTCAAAGTTACGTACAAAGTGTCCTTTGGTGCTGATGCATAACTCATCGGGCTGTGACAATAGTAAGATGTCACTGTCACTCCCAACACGCATGTTTGCTGTTGTGAAGAAGCGTATTTTAAGCCAGATCACAATCTTCTCCTAACACTAACCAAGTAGTTTATATTGGCTTAACCTAACCAACAAAAGTTAAACGAGTGGAAAAGCAAAAGCAAATGTAAAACACAGCAGTCTAAATGTGACGTGAACCACAGTCTCCTGCCTGATAAACCCATAACTTATTTAACTGCCACCACAGCAGTCACTTTGTAGGTCCCTAAAACAGGAACTACTGCAACAGCTGGTGCATTAAGGACCCAACTCTAAAAGACACCTTGTGCATACCAGTAAAACACAGGAGGCATCTGATAAAAGAGCTCTATACAACACCCCGAGGATGTGTTGGTTTAGTAGGTTATCTTTATCCTGCTTAATGATGAAATGTCCACTGAGTTTTGACATGTCTGTCTGAATGCGAGCACACCAAATGCTCTTGTATCCTGTTGATGAAATTATCAATAAGCTGTCAGTATGCCAGGCAGACAGGCCTAAACAGAAGTACCACCAAGTTTGACAGATGAGGTAATGCTTTGGCTCATGAGACGGTTCCCTCTTTCCATCATTTCCATACACATTAACTTTGTTTGATACGTTCACACCATACGTCATCTTCTCAGGCTGAAAAATGAAGCCAACATGGAAGTGCCAAAAACTGCAGTTCCTCTGATGTCCATTTGAGGCTGACTCTAAAAGTGAGCCAGTCCCCACAGACTTCCATGTTAAAATGTCCAGTTTTGCATAAGAAATAAACATGTTTACAGCCTGCTGCAAAAAATGTTTTGGTCTCTATGGACAACTTCTACCTTTTTAAATTTTTAAATACAGTGCTTAACAAATTTATTAGACCACCACCCAGTGTAAGGTTTATGCCACAGCTGCCCTAAATTAACAGTATTTACCAAAATTATTTTTTATGTTTCTGTAGTGATTAATCCACCAGTATGCGCAAGCTCTTTAATCGAAACAATATTTTTAATGCTAAAATATAATTATTGTTGTTATTCATGAATCTTTGAATTAAATGTTTCACAAAAAGCAAAATAAAATCGTAAAGCACATGATTATTTTTTGATTAAGACGCCAAATTACAGTTATTTACTTGCATTCTTGAACAGAAAAATTAGTTTTAGTGGTTGAATGTTGATTAATTTCTGACTTCTCAGAGAAGTCCAGTGTGCCAGTAACGTGAATTCATTTTGAAATTCCTCACTCCTGTTCAAAATGGTAAAACGTCAAGAACTCGCTGAAGAGGAAAGAGTCGCATTAAGCACTTCATGATGCTGGATGGTCTTTTTCGTTTTTAAAACAGGTGGTCTAATAAATTTAAGTGCTGTAAGTCATCCGTTTAGATACTGATAAGGCTAATTCTAGTCACTGAACTGGACCTCTCCACTGTGTTTGTGGTGTTGTCCTTTTTGAGCATTTTAATTGGGTTATCTGATAAATAATGACTTGCTGTGCAGTACAGACCATCCAAAAATTTGTGGGAAATATTAGTATATTTAATTAGCAGATATGTGTGTCCGTACAGTTTATCAATGCAGCTTGCTAACCAAGCTAGCCAGGGTTATGCTAAGTTTGAGGCTTCAAAATACAACCATCATCTTTTACATACAGTTTAGGGCTCATACTTTGCTCCCTTTTGCTGCTGGTTTCTTTTTGTACGTTATTGTTAGCCCTCAAGTTGTCTTTCCATCATTGGAAAGGAACCATGTTGATCTACATCTGGGAGAACAGTCTTTAATTGCTGTGCAGCCACCGAGGGCATCGTGCAATTGATTTTTGAATATACCTGTGCTCATTAGCAGGTCGTTTGTAATTTTTTTATGTCCATGTGAGCACCCAGGTTTTTAGAATGACCCCAACTGTCAATTTTTCAGAACTAACTACCATTGTTTTCTCTTCGATTGATCATTTTCTTTGTTTTGAGCTTCACTATTATCTTCTTCACCTGCACAGTCACCTCTGCTCAAATTACAGACAGCTACGTATCAGTATAAAAGTGTCTGTGAGACATGAGCATTTTTTCCCATTTACTTTTGAACCATTTCAATTTGGACATCATGTGTTAAATGGGCTTTATGTCATACCCACTCCTATCTTATTCATGTTGAGCGGTTGCTAAAACCATTTTCACTTTGACCTTTTCCAGGTCACCATCACCATCACTGTTATATGATCAGGGCTTAACTTTCCAAATACTTATGGTATGAGTGTACTCGCAACAGTTTTATTGACATTTTAAAAAGTTGTACTGCAGCCTTGAGCTTGTCTGGCTTTTCAGATAAACATTATATGTAAAATATACCAAACACACAGTCCTTGCTTGACCTTTTGTTATTATTCTCAGAGCTTCATGTTATTTCCAACCATTCAACTGAACACTAGCACTGCTCATAAAGTCTCATTCCAAAACTTTTACAACATCAATCCCCCTCTCTCGGTCACCTTCTAGGGTTACTCTCAGTCCAGTAAAAGCTTTCCAGCAGTATCACAAACAGGAGCTGGATTCAGTGGAACAAACAGGGATTTCCTTTTTTACCAAGCCAAAAACATTCCTAACAAGAGAAACAGAGACAAAAGCCCAATAAATATAAAAGCCAAGCTTCTGCTTTTTTTTTTCTTTTTTTTTTAGGTGAACAAGCTGAAGCTGAAAAGAGGAAGGAAGTCAAGAACAAAAGCCAACCAAGGAAGAAGAGGGTGGGGTGGCACAGGGAGGTAGGGAGATTAAGTAAATGGCTCTTTTATATTCCCTGCGTTCAACTGAAATGGAAAGTTACTCCAGATAAATAAGCTACCCAGTAACACACACTTTATTGGTATTCATACACTGCAGGGAGCAGACATGGGGTCAGGAGCAATCAGTTTGCCATGGGCTCATGGAGAGGGGTGCAACATCTGAGTTCAACATCTTTCAATTTCCAACATTTTTTGGCATGTTTGTGTCTCAGCCTGCCATTAATTGCAAAACCGTCCACCCATAACAATATGAGTTTCTGAGAAATGGACTGCAGCCTAAATCAAAGCCACTTTTTCACAAGGCAAAAAATAAATAAAAAATAAAAAAGGATGCCTACAGAAAAAGCACTTATTTAGGATTCTACTTCCAAATTCAGTGTCGCAATTTGGATGAGGCAGACTGCAGCTCTGCTCTGGAGGGTCCTAAAATTTGAAAAGCAGCAACTGCATAATCCATGTAAAGATGGCAATAAAACCACGGTGTCACCCTGAGACCCTGCACATTTGGAAGCCTCAGTGTTTCAGTGTTGGTGCTGTTGCCACCACCATGTTAATTTTTTTGGAGCCAGAAGTGACCATATTTAGACAAGAGGATTGAGTGTAACTTATCAGCTAACGCTAGCTAGCTTCATTAGCCGAATGCAGAAACTGTACAGATCCAACATACAGACACATTTAACTTATACCTAATTAGTGCTAAATAACAGACTAATAAAATACAAGAATTTCACTCACCAAAACTGGAGCACAGATTTTTTTGGACAGTCTGTTAGTACATTTAACTGCACAGCTAGTCATATTATTTATCAAAATGCTCCAAAAGGCACGAACAACAAAGGCAATCAAATGCTGAGTAATACCTTAATCTCGAACATGATGTATAGTACCTTTGACTCAATTAGACTGTGTAGCCTGTGAATATCACGTGAGAAACTCTACCTGTCCAACAGTTCACTTCATGCACTGATTACTTTTTGGCTCTTTTTCATTCCCCTTATGCTGGACGTCATTTTAGAGCACTTTATTCCCTTCTGCCCAGTTTCCAGTGTCACTTTTGGGGACACATCTCAACCAGTCCTTACTAAGAGCAAATAAAAAAGCAGCAAATCGATGTTTTCTTGCAATATAACTAATAAGCCAAAGAAGCAACTATTGTGTCTTGTTGAAAGCACAATTGTCAGTGAACAACAGAGGAAGAAGGAGGGATTTCACTGCACAGTGGCTTCATTCATACTGCGCATATTTCACTAACAAAGCCAGCTCTCACTAGTAGCATCCAGATTCTTCCTAGAAACTCCCCTCCCTCCCTTCAACATCCTGCAGGGGTGAAATGACTCTTCCATAAAGTACTGGTGATTGAACACATAATCAGCTGTGCTTCTGACATTCAGAGTAGAAACCAAATCCACCTGCTGTTTATCCACTAGCTTTTATTCAGGCACAGATAAGCCATTAGCTTCTATTCATCAGGCTGGCCTTTCTGTTCGAAAGACACAGAGCGGTAGGGGCACATTTTTGGGGCTGTCACCACAGTTTCCTGCTAACATTTTGAGTTCTCATATCAACCCTAAGAGGGAAGGAAAAAAAGTTTGAAAAAGGTGGGTTAAGAGGTAGAAAAAGATCCATCTTAATCCATTCCAAGGGCCAAATGAGTGATGGCTTTAAAAGCTTTCCTACCGGGGCTGAAATATTAATATTTGCTGCTCAGGAACATTACCAGTATCCTCAGAGTGAGGCAACAATAATTATTAATGAATCTCATTTTCAAGCCCCTGTGCTAGATGTTCAAAGTGCCTGCGACCTTCAGAGGGAAAGCAGAGCACAGCGTCGCCTTCTATAAGGAGTCAGTAGACTAGAAATGAACAATCTGTTACAATTCTCTTATTGCAGATGGAGCTCATCTTGCTGATTTGTTTACCTCAGCGGTTGTGCTCAAAATAACTTATTCATGAACATGTGGAAAACCACGTCACTCCAAAAGATGCCGCGCTTTCAGATGAATAGACTGTTCAGGCTCTCTTTTACTTATTGGTGCTTCAAGCAAGGGCGTTATTTGAAACAAACAGCACCACTTCACACAGAAAAACAGTGTTGAGTAATCACAAGGTCCTTGAAGATTAAAAAAAAAAGAAAAGCTAAATTCTACAAGCTAGTATAAGCCGTTCAAATGGCTTCACAACACGCAGGCCCTCTTCTCCTCAGTGTCACCAAATACTTACAGAGGATCATTGGCTTGTTGGATTTCTATCTATAACGCAGGGTCATTACCACCTTTACCTTATACAGTAAATTGCCTTGAGACGACTATTGTTGTGATTTGGTGCTATTTAAATAAAAATACTTGCATTGAATTGAATATTGTGCCAAAACCTTCTTAATGAGCAAGTCAGCTGTTTACCACAGTGAGACGAAAAACCAGTCTAAAACATACTCTTTCGTGAGTTTAGTCAGCCTGTCTTTCCTGTGCTGAAAATCTCCCTCCTGCGTTTTGCTGCCTTCTGCCTGGACATCTTCACCGTTCTCTGCTACTTCCTGTCTGAAGAAGTGTTAAGACTATTATTATTTGTATTTATTTAAGTATAGAGGAAAAATCTTTAAAATGATTTCTACAGTGAGCATCAAAATATTTACCATCTGCTAACTATAACCAAAACACAATATGAAAACACTTCAGTACTAGTAAAACAGTGAATTATTAGCAAATTTTACTTAAAGTATCAAAAGTAGAAGTGCTCATTCTGCAGAAAAATCTCCCCTGTCTTTAAAATATGAAACTATGGAGCTCCTGTCATTGTAACATGGGCATGCAGTAAAACACTATTATATTATCCCAACAGAGCACTTTGCTCTCAGACTGCAGGCTTACTTGTGGTTCGTAGAGCTTCTAAAAGTAGAATGAGAGGCAGAGCCTTCAGCTATCAGACCCCCTCTCCTGTAGAACCAGCTCTCAGTTTGGATTCAGGAGGCAGACACACTCACTACTTTTAAGACTAGGATTAAAACTTTCCTTTTTGATAAAGCTTATAGTGAGGTTTGGATCAGTTATGCTGCTGTAGGCTCAGGCTGCTGGGGGACTTCCCATGATGCACTGAGCACTTCTCCTTCCCTCCCCTCTTTTCACTCCCCATGTGTTAATGTGCCGCTGCTGCATGTTATTAACTTTTATCTTCTCTCTCTCTCATAATTCATGTTTTCTCCTTGTCTCTCTATGCTCTCCTTTTTGCTCTGCTCTTTTCCTTCATCCCCAAGCTGATATCGGCAGATAGCTGCCCCTCCTTGATCCTCTGTTGGAGGTTTCTTCCTGTTAGAAGGGAGTTCTTGCTCCCCACCGTTGCCAAGTGCTGCTCATAGTGTTCTGATTGTTGGGATTTTCTCCCAAATACTGTAGATTCTTTACTTCGCAATATAAAGTGCCTTGAGACCACTGCTATTGTAAATTGGTGCCATATAAATAAAACTGAATGGAATTGAATTGATGTGTGATTGTACCATCTGCTACCCCACCTGCTTTCTAAAGCAGACTTTTGTAGGTCAACACTACACCAAAGGAGTACTGTGTGCCTGAAAAATGTAACTAAGGTCATTTTATTTTGGTGCAGGAAGTACAAGTGGTTCCTGACCAAGTGTCAGTATGTTGTGAGTTGGAAATGAGAATGTGCTGCTGTATTCAGGAACACTGGGCCTCATTCACTAATATCTGCATAGAAATGTTCTTACCCTGTACAAAAAACAAGTGTATATGTAAAATTACCATCACAATCATGAACCGTGCGCAACTGCCTATTTAGTTCTTACCACCATGGGTATGTTAGTGAATCAGAATCATTCTGAACCAGCAGGCTTGTGCAATCAGCACACAATCTGCATATTATCTGCATACTGCCACACCCCAATTTCTCTATATAAGGAAACACATTTACCTCCAGGTGAAGCAGAGAAAGTGGTAACGATGTTGTAAAAGAGAAACCTGCACCACTAAGGCAAGAAAGCAGGAGAAAGTCCAACTGAAGAAACTGAAACAATTGTGTCCGAGGAGGAAGCCAGAAAAAGTATTTCCACCAGAGTTATTAAAAAAAAAAAAAAGCTGAAATAATGGAGGTTCTGAATATCGTTTT
>VUQI01004823.1:36941-51831 GCA_015106735.1 Paratilapia polleni | reverse complement strand
GTTGCTAGTAAAATAACTAAGTGACCACTGAATGAGTTTTAAATTCATCCCAAATACACTCAGTACGCAGGCAGTGATAAGATCCTATTAAAGTAAAGCAATGGGAATGTGTGTGTGTGTGTGTGTGTTTATGTCCAGAAGGGAAAAATAAAGTTACAGTCTTATCTCACAAAGACAAATGCTCATCAAACATTGCACCGCAGCAGGAGTGATAAACTGGTTGCTGCAATGGCGTGTGTGTGAGGAGGAGCTGTAATCAAGTTGTAAAGACATAAGATGTTATTTACTCAATAAAAACTTGGAGGAAATGCACACACAAGTGTATGGGGTGTTTGATCTGATCCCCTTTGTTACAAAAATACAATGCATACAATATTATATAGGTATAGGATTGTTTTAGAAGTCTTAAGAACACAGTCACACCAAAGTGGATCTCACACAGCTCGTTATATTTGTCAGAATTAGGTTACAATACAAAATATGGACTTAACACTTAATAGGCTTTAAATGGGTAACAATACTTTAGAGGTTTACATTGTGTATTTTAGGCAGAAAATGACAACTTATACCATTAGAAAACAAAGCTTTTACTGGCTGAACACATCACTCTTATCATAATAATTTGCCTTATGATTTAAAAAATATCACTTAAAGCTTCAGTTTTTACAAAGCACTGGCATATCTGAGCAGCTGGTATACTGCATTATACTGGAAATTATATGAAATGCTGCATCTGCTACTTTAAACTTAATGATATTTTTGCCTCCTCAGTGGTATAACTCTATGGTGCCTCCATATCACACATTCAATAGAAGAAATACTTGGGTAATACGTTAAAATAACAAAGTGCTTTATAAATTGTAGCATACCTTTTCTTCATATTCTGGCTTATTCTGTACAGTCCACACGCACAATATATCCCTATTTACACTTTAATGAGTATAATATGAGTATAATATCTAACAGTGACTACAGTTAAACATTCACTTATTGCACAGTGCCCGCTGTAAAATCCAAATAATCCCACTTCGGCAATCTGTTAACAGTGTCTTCAAGACTGGAGCTGATGTTGCTTATATACATGCTGACAGGAGTAGAAGTTAAGCATTATATAAGAGCAATACAAAAAACAAAATGAACAATCAAACAAACAAACAAACAAAAAAAATCATACAGCTACAACCAGCATATTGGCATGGTATGAAATGGAAAATTCCACCAACACTGAGGCACAGATACAGTGTCTTCGAGGCAATGATTCATATACACAAGTTGGTAGGGACAGAAGTTAAGCATTATACAAGAGCAATACAAAAAAAAATAAATCTTGCAGCTACAACTGGCATGGTAGAAATTGGAAAATTCCACTGAAACTAAAGCATAGATACAGTGCAGTAAACAATGTATCTTAGGACAGCTGATGCCACTGAGGATTTACTTAAGAAAACAAGCGTCACTTAGTAAAGAATTTATGTTACATTCAGTGTGGTGGGCACCTTAAAAAGGTAAAACTAATTCAGAACTGCTCTTGTAGTATCATCTGAACCACCAAGTGTGTGTGTGAATATATTTATATTAAATATCTATTTTTGAATCTATGTCTTAATCCTGGATATGCCACAAAGATTTTATTGCATCATTGTCATACCGCACTACACAGGTGCTCAATGACCTAAACCTGGGCTTAGAGAAATACAGCTTAAACTATGTAGTGTTACCGTGCAGCTATCAAACACAGTTATCTTGATGATCAAACAAGGTTTCAGTCTACTGATTGGTCTTCACCATGTCATTTTTAAATCAGGAAGATACATACAACATAGTACAACACTGGTCTAAAGCTAAATTATCCATCTTTGATGCCAAAGATCTTTCATTCCAAGGTTTCTGCTTTTCCCTTCATTTAATTTGTTTTTTGCTCAGTATTGTACACTGAGTGCTGTGTACTTTATGTGTTTGCATGTTAGTGCATTTACATACTAGCATATGCATATAGTATGTTTGTGTACATGGGTATACTGTGTTCTGTATGAACAACTGTATGTTGTAATCTCCACACGTGCATGTGAGTTACCAGGCCAGTGGGGAGGCCATTCGTGGACTCCTGGGGCTTTTCGGGATTTCTGTAGCTTGCTGATCACTGAGAACTCTCTGTGGCAAAGAAAGGCAAAGAAAGGGGTTGTGGGATTTTTTTTTTTTTTAATATACTTTTATATATACCCTTTATTTATCCTGGCAAAGGTCTCATTGAAATTCAATTTTCAAGAGTGACCTGGCTAGCTATTATTAGTTTTTATCAAATCTACTCCTTTGTCGCATTTATCCTGCATATTGATTTAACCAACATTTCTCTCTCTATTTTACACAGTTTTTGTGGTGATGTTAATGCCAGAGGAGGTTTGGAGCTCTGCAGTTACTGAGTCAGCAAAGTTTTGGCAACTTTTACGCACTATGTGCCTCAGCACTCGGCCACCCCGCTCTATAACTTTACGTGGTCTGCCACTTTGTGGCTGAGTTGCTGTGGTTCCTAAACGCTTCCAGTTTGCAATGATATCACTTACAGTTGATTGTGGAATATCTAGGAGGGAAAAGATTTCACAAACTGAACTGTTGCAATGGTGGCATCCAATTACAGGACCACGCTTGAATTCAGCGAGCTCTTTAAAACGACCCATTCTTTCACAAATGTTTGTAAAGGCAGACTGTATGGCTACATGCTTGATTTTATACACCTGTGGCAGTGGGACTGAAAACACCTGAATTCAAAGAGGTATGGCCCAATACTTCTGTCCCTATAGTGTATATAGAGTTTAAATCTTTTACAAATGATAAGAATAGAATAGAATAGAATAAAATAGAATAAAAAGCCATTATTGTGTTTGTAGTATGGGAAATGCAACAAAATTAGGAGTGCTACTCCTGACTGGTGCATAAAAGCACAAAGAAACTTTACAAAACAAAACTTTATACAATTAGTTATAAATAGATGTAAAAAGTGTAAAAAGTTAGATAAGTCTTGATAACTGTATACTTACTTTGCAAAGTTCAATAAGCAAAAGCAATAACATAAAACAGCACACAAAAAAAGAGCAAAGAGCTGCTGCACTCGTGTGATTTAGACACTGAGATTGTCACGATTTTATGAATGAAGAAAAATAATTTCAGACAATTTTCTTTTGCCAAATAAAAACCCATCCTGAAAACTAGATGCAAATTATGACAGTCCTAACATAATTATATTTATAATTCTTATTTAAAAAGATGTAGTTTTACATTTTTCAAAATTCTGCATTTTTTTATTTAAAGCATAGCGTCTTCTGAAATGTCTAAAATCAAGTGCCTGGCAGGCTGGAATACGTTAATGAATACAGAGTGTTTACAAATTGGCCCAGCGAGTGTACATCACGAAGCTCATTATCGGTGGTGTAACCTAGTAGACTGCTTTCTCTCTACATATTAGAAATTAATGCAGGCTGTGCTCATTACTAAACACAATGCATGGCCCTCTTTAAAAAATAAAAACACTGGAAAAGCAGAAAATATAGCAAGTAATGAGGCCGTCATCAGATATTAACACCATGCAACTGTTTATCTGCAACCTTTTAGGTTATGCATCACAAGCAGTTGAGAAAAAGCAACTGGGACAGCTAGGAGGGAACTACAAAGGAAAACATGCTGCAGAGGCAACAAAGATAAGCATTTAAATGAGGAATGGCTAAATATTTCCTGCTCACCTCAAACTTGTTCATGAATTCAGCAAAGATACCAAAGAAAGCTTCAGTATTAGTGGCTTTGCTGTCTTCTCCAAAGTAAGAGGCAGTCTTGCTGAATTCTTCCATGGCTCTCTGTTGGAGAGATTCCAGAGACTGGATTGCTGGATGACTGTTTTCCAGGAAGTTCTGCACACCATAAAGTCAAGGCACAAAAATGTTTAATCTTATCAGTGTCTTTGTGCTCTTCCTCTCTTTGGTGGATTTGTTTTTAAGGATACACTCATGACAACAGCAAAGCGGTCCTCAGCAGTCGCGGGCATCTTCTGACAGGCTGAGCGAATGTCCTGGATTGTTGTATGAAGGTCATTCAGATCTGAGGTGATGATCCTCTGATTTACTAAAGGCAGGTGTATGTGTGTGACATAAGAAACGAGAGGAAAGATGAAAAAGATGCTTAATAACAGAAACAAATGTAACCAGCATGAAAATAGCCACTCAAATTTGAATAACTTCTCAGTACATTTTAAAATATTCTCAACAAATATCAAATGGCAAATGTATTAATCTACCTTTTGCTGCAAGTGGAACCATGGTAAGATCTTTGGAAAAATCCAACACATCCGGAAAGTGTTGACATAACGACTTAACCAGAATATGCAAAAATGTCGACTTCCCATCCACTGTTTTAGTTGTGCTCAGCTGCACAGAATGCCGTGGAGTTATTAAATACAGAAGCATAACATAATGAGAGGGAAAACAAAGACTGCTACATACAGTCATGGTTAAAAAGAAAGCACACCCTTTTTAAATTCTAAGGTTTTATGTATCAGGACATAATAAAAATATTGGTCCTTAGCGATCTCAGATGTACAAAACATGACATATTACACTGTGTCATTATTTATTTAACAACAATCAAGCAGTGTGTGAAAAAATAAGTACACTCTTACTGCTTCCATAGGAATTAAAAGGGTAAGTAGCAGTCAGGTGCTGCTAATCAGATGCACTTAATTGATTGATCATTTGCTGGCCTGGAGCATTTAGGTGTGCATTTTCAGTGGAAGAAACATTTCATCACTTATCCAACTGACTTCCTCAGTCTCAGCTGACTGCAGATTTCCCCAGCCTTATAAACAGTACAGTTGCATAACAACCAAAACTGTCTAAAAAGAAGAGCTACGAGATTAGTTTCATGATTGCTAATATGCAAATTGTCATGACCACTGATCAATCATCATAAAACTGAGCTCGTGGCTCATTGTTGGGTAATGGTGATAGTTTGGGTTGTTATGTAACTGTACTGTTTATAAGGTTGGGGAAACCTGCAGTCAGCTGAGACTGAAGAAGTCATTTGGATGAGCGATGAAACATTTCTCCCACTGAAAACACTGCATCCAGATCAACAGACTCAACTTTCTGGGATTTTCATTACCTGGATCATTAAGCATGCATCAAGACAATGCAAAGGAGGAAAACCACCAGTAATGAACTTAGAGAAGAAATTGCTGAAGCTCATCAATCTGGAAAGGGTTATAAAGGCCATTTCCAAACAATCGGAAGTCCATCATTCTACACTGAGAAAGATTATTAACAACATTCAAGACAGCTGTCAATCTTCCCAGGAGTGGACATCCCAGCAAATTCAGTACAAGGTCAGACTGTGCAATGCTCAGAGAAAAACCAAAATCCAGGAGCAATGTCCTTTGGACAGACCAGACCAAAGTGGAGATGTTTGGCCATAATGCACAGGGCCATGTTTAGTGAAAACCAAACACAGCATAACAGCACAAACACCTCATACCAACTGTCCAGCATGGTGGTGGAGGGGTGATGATTTGAGCTTGTTTTGCAGCCACAGGACCCGGGCAACTTGCAGTCATTGAGTTGACAATGAATGCCTCTGTATACCAAAGTATTCTAGGTTCAAATGTGATGTCATCTGTCCGACAGCCAAAGCTTGGCCCAAATTATGTCATGCAACAGGACAGCGATCACATCATCAAATCTACAACAGGATGGTTGAAAAAGAAAATGATTAAAGGTGTTGCAATGACACAGTCAAAGTCCAGACCTCAACCTGACTGAAATGCTGTGGTGGGACCTTAAGAGAGCTGTGCACAAACGAACGCCTGCAAACCTGACTGAACGGAAGCAATGTTGTAAAGAAGAGTTGGCCAAAATTCTTCCACAACGATGTGAGAGCCTGATAGAGAAAACAACTACTTGAAATTAGTCATTGCTGCTAAAGGTGGCTCTACAAGCTACTGAATCATGAAGTGTACTTAGTTTTTCACACTGTTTCTGCATTTTGGCTTAGTGTTTGTTAAATAAATAATGACACGGTGTAATATGTCATGTGTTGTTGTTCATCTCAGGTTGTATTTACCCAATTTCAAGCCCTGGTAAGGACTTGATATTTTTTGATTATGTCCTGATTTGTAAAACCTTAGAATTGACAGAGGGTATACTTTCTTCATACCATGACTGTAAATATTCAATCATATGTTAAGTATCAATTGGTGTTTGATGTACCTCTGTAAGGAAGTTGATCTTGAAGCCTGTAGTTTTGTTGGTTTTAGGCTGGCTGTTATTCAAATAGTTTCCCATCGCCAACACAAACTAAAGAAAGACAGAAACTAGTAAGCAAAACTGCAACTCTGTCAATCAATAATAATTTATCTTAATAATTAATTTCCACAAGTTTCTGACTTCTAATTTGTAGGTGTCACTTTATTCCTGTAGTTTAATTTTTCTCCAATCAAATTCAACTGCTGCCCAAAAAGTTACAGTGTGTGCTCCACTGCAGCACAAGGGGAAAAAAAGCAAACACACTTATCTGTGTTTCATTTCTGATAAACACCATCTACCATATTACACTGTGTCTATTTCAGTATCACACAGACTTGTGAATGGAGCAATCTTTAACAGCTTCACAGATTTTTAATGTATATTGACTTAACTTTTCTGAACATTAGGATACCTCTAGTATCTTAGCCAGCTTCTTGCTGGTCTTCAGCGCCACAGAAGCATTGTAAATACAGTCGTATGCTCCTCTTAACTCCTCTGTCTTCTCCTGAAGAGAACTCTTGAAGAGGAGGCACTGGAGGCGGATCTTGTACTCTGGTACTGATAACATCTGATAGACGCACAATAGGCAAACAAATGAGATAAATTAAACTCAAAAGTAGCACATGGACGATAATGAAGGCCTAACATAAACCGCACAATCCAACAAAACCAGAACTGTACCTGCAGCACAAACTGGTCTGGCTCGCTGAGTTTGCTGGGGTCCTGTCTGTACTCTTCATATTTTTTGACCTCCTCAGCATCGGGGGCATACAGAAGCAGCTGTTTAATGTGAGCCGGCTCCAGCCTATCTGTGGCCATGTTCATCAAAATCTGACGCAGTTCACCCGGAGACAGCTTCAGGTGGGCTATCAGGATGGCTAGAGGTAGAAAATACAAAGGAAGAAGATAATCATCAGCTAAAATAATTTATTCTGAACCATACAGCTATAACTATGCCTTATAACTTTCATCTTGACATTTTAATTACAAATAAAATTCTAAAAATAATAAAAAGGGCAGTTGTACTTACAGGCATTGTAAGCTTTCTTATGGGACAGAATTTCTATAACATCTTTCTTCTTGAAGGTTTCTAGCTGAGGGGATGGCTCTGGAGCAGGCACTAAAAATTTGATCAGGGTGAGTTAAAAGTAAATTTTTATAGGAGTAGGTGAGAGAAGCTGGACAAACAGATTTAGTCACAATTTTCGTTTTACATAGCTGACATTTCTTACAGGCAAATTACACACAGTACAAGAACAGATTAAGCTAATGTCCTACAAGCCAAAATGTGAGAAAAATGTTGCATTCTGTGTTGAAATATTCATCTCTGTATCCTTGGCCGGTGGTTAAAGACATCCTAAAACCTGGATAATCTCATGTTTTATAAAATATAATGTTGCAAATGTCATTCTGTCAAATGAACCACTAATAAAAGTCTTTTTTCACTCTATAAATTGGGCTTACTCTCAGATATTGCCACTTGTACTCACTGGAGCTCTTCTGTGTCCCAAAGTGCAGCTCCAGATCCAGATACTTCACCATGTCATGCAGTTTTTCATAGTCAGAATTTGCTCCCAACTAGCAAAGACATGCAAAAATGCAAAAAAAAAAAAAAATCTAAATTACATAGTTTTGCAAAAATATTTTTAATTTAGATTTCTAATCTAAACTCTGTTGCACTTTGAGAAGCTGTGGCTTCCTATCTGAACTCACCTGTCCCCATATAGTCCCCTCTGAGTTTTCCACCTGCTCCCAGCGAAGCCTCTTCACACTCATATGGTTGGAGTCCATTCTGGACAGACTGGGTCTTGGTAAAGGTGGAGGGGAGCAGGGTGGGGGGAGAGGGGGAGGTGGTGGGGGCTCCAGGTGCTCGGTGGGATCAGAAAGAGAGTGGGGGAGGGACTGGGGCTGACTCTGGCTATGGGGTTGTTTATGGTGGGGCTGAGATTGTGACTGGTGTTGAGACTGCAGCAAATGGTGTGAAGGCTGTGACTGTGGGCGGGCAGTCTGGGTGGAGGACTGGACTTGGTGCTGTGACTGGGGGTGTTGGGGCAGTGGTTGAAAAGTGGAGAGGGTGGGTTGGTGTGGCTGCAGAGGCTGAAAGGTGGAAAGAAGTGGCTGGGGCCTGTGAGGCTGCTGGGGAGGATGGATGACATGAATCTGGTGCTGGTAGTCCTGAGGAGGTGGCTGTGGGGTCATGTGGTGGATGTGGTGGATCTGCGGTGTGCTGGAATGGTGGTGCGTCTGCTGGATAGAGTGGGGTCTCTGGGGAGAGGGTTTGGTGGGCTGGGGGTGGTGGGTTTGGTGGATTTGCTGCTCTTGGTGTCTCCCCTGCACTGACACATCAGTTTGATGATGACCTTTTAGACTTCTCCTGCTCTGATGGGAGTGGCTGTCCCGGTTTAGCTGAACCGGGAGGGATGCAGGCTCTTGCTGGGCTTGATGCAGAAGCTCTGTGGAGGAGTGATGGGGCTTGGGTTGGTGCATTTGATGGGCTTGATGGAGAAGCTCTGTGGAGGAATGGTGTGCCTGGGGTTTGTGTATTTGATGGAGCAGCTCGGTTGACGAATGGTGGGGCTGTCCTAGATGCATCTGGTGAGCTTGATGGAGAAGTTCAGTTGAGGAGTGGTGAGGCTGCATTTGCTGCATCTGGTGAGTCTGGTGCAGAAGCTCAGTCGACGAATGATGGGCCTTGGATTTGTGCATCTGGTGGAGCATTTCTGATGATGAGTAGTGGGCATGGGCTTGCTGCATCTGCTGAAGCATCTCAGCAGATGAGTGGTGGGCCTGGGATTGTTGCAACTGGTGCAGCATCTCAGCTGAGGAATGATGGGCCGGGGCTTGGTGCATCTGGTGGAGCATCTCTGTTGAGGAATGGTGGGGCTGGGGTCTTATACCCTGATGACTTTGGTAGATGCTCTCTGCATACTGACCTTGTTGGCTGGGGTGGACTGTTGGTTGGGGTGATGGCTGATGTGGGGGAGGGGCGGAACGAGACAGACGTCGGTGGTGATGACTCTGGTGGGCCTGCTGCTGCTGTGCTTGCCGCACCACATAGAGAGGGTGGTTAGCGTGGTGATGGGTGGAGTCTGGAGAGGGAAGTGGGGGTAAGGACTGAAGCGGAAGCGGTGAATGGGCTTTCTGCTGTGTTGGCTGGGCAGGCATCGAGTGGTGGCTCTGGTAGATCTGCTGCATCTGCTGCTCTTGATATGCTTGCTGCTCCTTATAGGCTTGACGTTCCTCGTAAGCTTTTTGTTCCTCATAAGCTTTACGCTCCTCATAGGCTTTTTGCTCCTGGTAGGCTTGAAGCTCCTCAAATGCTTTTTGTTCCTTGTATGCTTGACGCTGTTCATATGCTTTTTGTTCCTGGTAGGCTTGACGCTGTTCATATGCTTGTCTTTCTTGGTAGGCTTGTTGCTCTTGGTACATCTGTTGCTCTTCAAAAGCTTTTTGCTCCTCATATGCTTTCTGCTCTTCATAAGCCTGTCTCTCTTTGAACATTTTCTCCTGATAAGCTTGTTGTTCCTGGAAGGCCTGCTGCTCTTGGAAGAGTTGTTGTTCTTCGTAAGCTTTTTGCTCTTCATATGCCTGCCTCTCCTTAAATGCCTGTTGCTCCTCATAGGCTTGTCTATCCTGGTAGGCCTGTTGCTCTTGGAAGGCTTTTAGCTCTTGTATGGTAGCATGCACCTGTAGGTCTTCTCTTGTAGGGAGGACTTTATGCAAGGAGTGGCGTTTAGGTGGTGGATTACTGCGGGGAGGAGGTGGTGGAGGTGGTCCGGATTTCCGGCGGATGGGCACGTATGCTCTTGGGGAGTGTTCAGGAGTGTAGCTAAGTTGTTGGTGCTGTTGCTGCTGTTGCTGCTGTGGTTGAGTCTGTGCAGGTGCTGGAGGGGGAGGAGGTGGAGGCGGATCATTGAACTGAACAGGTGGGGGTGGAGGAGGAGTCATAGGGGGTGGAGGAATGTGATCAGAGGAAGAGGAGTAGGTGAGAGATGAGGCATTCTCCTCGCCACTGCTGCTTTGGACATCACTCGGGCTGCTGAGCTCTGGAGCCACAAATCCTCCATTTTCTTCTTCATCCACTCCCAAATCATCTTCATTGTCCTCGTCCTCTTCATCTGGGAAGCCCATCTGCACAACATCCTGGCATTAACACCAATTACACTTCATTAGACCTATTGTCAAAGTGGATTTTTTGGTGCATTTGTCATGCTATAAGATTTGATGAGAAATAAAACACATAAATGGGTGTGCAGGTTCTACAGAATCTCCTGAATGTATTTCACTGCAAAAACTGCAGTGAATTTTTGAAATCCTTTACATACACTTTCACTTGCTCTGCAGGTTTACTTGTCAGATTAATGACAGCTTGTGTACTTCTCTCTATGACCTACATTTTTCTATAAAGACCTTTAATGCTAAAAGCACTAAAATTAGTGCAGTGAACCTATCAGAAAATCTTGAGATTGGCGATAAGTTTTAATGAAGTTCAAAATGTTGATGGGGGGTGCTGCTTTTTATCTTCGGATCACAGATTGTATTTTAATGATTGTTTGAGGTCACAGTAAGGAACCACAAAACTTCACTGGGGAAAACAGACTAGGTCAAAGAAAATGTCTGTCAAGGGGTCTGCCCAATTTTAAATTTGGACACAAGGCTTGAAAGGCTGTGATCTTTGGACCTTCAAGTGGCACTGTATCAAAAACAGACACGATTCTGTAGTGAAACTCATCAAATGGGCTCAGGAACACTTCTTAAAACCACTTTTATTAAACAAAGTTCTTTGTTGCATAGACAAATCCAATTTAAAACATTTATAAACAAGATCCAAAAATGCTGCCTCCTTCTCCCGGCCCGAGCTCATTTAAGTCTTAGATAAAGTGGAAAACTGTCCTGTGGTCTGACCGATCCAAACTCTTTTTGGAAATCATGGATGTTTCTGCCTCTGAGCCAATCAGGAGAGGAACCACCCAGCTAATTATTAGCACACAATACACAAGTCACCAACCATGATGGTATGGAGGTGCATTAGAGCACATGGTATTGGTAATTTGCACATTTGTAGTGGCACTATTATTTCTGAAAATATATACAGGATTTGGAGCAACATCCAGCATCCTGCCATCCTACATATGTCTTTTTCAGGGAAGGTCTTATTTATCTCATGCCAAACATACTGCAACAACATGGCTCTGAAATAAAAGAGTCCAGGTGCTAAAGTGGTCAACCTGCAGTCCAGATCTGTCACACACTGACATCATTTGGTATATTATAAAAAGAAAAATACAGCAAAGGAAGCCCTGAAATGGTGAGCCTTTGAAACCTCATATCAAACAAAAGTCAGGAAAACATTTTGTTTTCAAAACTACAGCAAAGAGTAGGGAAACATGCCTCTGTCCCAACATTTTTTTAAATGTGTTGCCTGCATCAAATTCAACATTAACATATATTTAAAAACAATTACATTGCTCTGTTTTCAGGTTACTGTACCATTTTCAATTAAACATAATTTATAGACTTTAAATGATATGTGAAATTTTGCATTCTGTTTTTTTTTTCATTGTCACATAACTGTGACAAATTAAACATTAGTTTTGCCAGCAGCTAAACATTTACCTGATGATAACCTCATAATGCTTTATTGGCTTTATTGGCCTTTTCAGTGTTGGTGCAGTGTTGATGTGACTCTACCTCCTCGTAGTCATTTTCAGGAGTCAAGAAGTCATCAACAATGGCCACCCTCTGTCCCAGCTGCTCACTCAGTGCATCCAGAAAGCGGTCTGTGTCTTCGGAACGAGGTGGTTTGGAGAAGGTGTAACGGCGCTTGCTGCTGCGGTGGGCAGGGGGGCTAGATGGGTAGTCAGGGGGATCTGGAGGTGAGGGAGGGGGACTGTCAAGACTGATGTAAGGGTTAGACTCCCCACTGGTCTGGCTTGTTAACCCCGATGGGTAGAACTGTGACTGTGGGGGACTGGGGAGGGGCTCCGGCCAGGATGTATGGGGTGAAGGGCCTTTACGGCTACCTAAGATAAAGAATAGACATATCATTAAGTAGACAGCTAAATCTTGGCTTTTTAAAATCATGTTTAAGTGCAGCACTTAAAAGAAATGTCTCTTTAATGACACCCTGCAGTCTATGAAGTATTAGAACAAATACAAGCAATGGTTCTCATGGTCCATTACTGACCATCAAAGAAATCTCATTTTTGACTGAAAGGTGTATTTAATAGTGTGTTTTCTAGTTCCACTGCCACCATCACCAAATATGTATGCAGGTCAGTGTTCGAGGACAGTACTAGACTACTGAGGGAAAATTTTTAAAAATCCTAACCCAATGTGATCCAGATTCGATATGAAAATGTCTCCTTCTTAGCGTCATAGAGCCACTCTGGACTGGGATCAGGTCTGTCTTTGATGATGTCAAGCCCCTGTTTTTTAAAAATGTCTCTGCCAAGGTATAGATATGAGTGGATCAGTGCATCCCACCGTCAATTTGTGATGTCAGCTGTGATCCTTGTTACGCGGGTCACAAAAAAGATAAATTAGTCCTCTGGAAAAGACTTTTTCCAGCAGATTAATTTTGGGATTTTTCTTAAACCTCTGCGCTGCTGTGTATTTTTGGACAGCAGGAAATAAGGAAAATCCCTGCTTATGTAAAAACCAAAAATATTAATTTGACCCCCAATTTTTTTTTTTCTAATCATTCTTGTTCTGCAACCCATTTTTATTTTGCCATCAGCCTTCTCTTAAACAACCCCAAATCACACACACTCACTGATCCACACAACAGATAAAAACCTATTTCATACAGTCTAATTCAATTAAACTACAACATGCCCATGCTACAGTATTGTTTGATCTGTTTGTGCTGCTGGCAAACTGATGCACTTAATCACACTGAGAAAAGTAAACAAAAAACAGGGCTGGTCGATCTTGTTTGTATAAATAATATGGGACACAGGATAAAAATTAGTCCATTTTTGTGGGTCACCTGCAATGCTCAGGTCCTGCTCTGCTACATAAATGCCATTTTAGTCTGTGTTAGGTGGTTGCCAGGCTACATGATGGTGTCATAATATATCATATATAACATAATATTCATCATAATGTAGGTTTTGTGGATATAAATCAGATGTTACTGTCGAGAAACAAAAATATTATGGTTTTATAAGGCGTTATAAGTGCATAAATGCTAAAAATGGGTCATTTTAGCCCGTTGGTAGGTGGTTGCTAGGCAACATGGTGATGTCATTATATGTGATATAGATAAGAACTTCCAGTGGCCTAAGATGTACCTGTGTGCGAAGTTTGGTAGCTCAACTCCTGATCTTATAAGAGGTGTTTGTGGACAGACATACACAGATTTTGTATATTATAGTAAGATTTCAGCTGCTATGAATCTAATGCAAATATATACGTTCAGCTACCTGTGTTAGCATGTATTGTAGGGGATGCTGTGCGTGATGGAGGTTCCAGATCCAGCAAACTCTCAGGGGCAGGAGGTGGGCGACTCTTCAGAGACTTGGACCTCTTGGCTGAATACATGTTCTCCAGTTCAGCGTACACCGCTGACAGCTTGTGTGGTGAAAATGTACAAAACAAAAATATTGAGAATTCTTGTCCTAACTCTTCGATTGCCTCTGTTATATGTATCTTTTCCCATTAAAACAGGCGTGGCTACGTACATTGGTGAGGTTGTTGGGAGTCTCAGGGAGAGAGGTACCATCTCCTGACTGTCTCTCTCCTGGAGCCAACCTCATCCCCGTCTCCAGTGCTGGCTCTGCACGGTGGCCTATGATAACACAACCATTGGAAGAACTTAAACTCGGCTGAGTGAGATAGACCCAAATACGGCTTCCAGCTTTGCATGTCTTTTTAGGATGTGGGCTGGGCTTTGGCTGATTTGGGATGAGTTTTTGCTCTAGTGAGCAGGGTGAGGGAGACCAGCAAACAGATATACTGGTTTTAGACTGTCACTGCGTGACTACGTGGGATTATGTTAAAATACAATTAAATATGTAAATGTAAACGTATGTGCTGAGTTCAGACAAACTCTTCAAGTAAAAAAATCTGGAAGAAAAAAATTAATTAAATTCTACTAACAAAAAATATGAGTGGAGTTAAACAGGACTAATGTGGACAATCACAATGAGAATAATGTCAGCGTTAATGGTGTCATGATCGTGATAGGAGTCAAGGGTGCTGAGGTGGTTGGAGCACTGATGATGAAGAGATAATAAAGTTCAGTACCCATGCCCAAGTGTGTACCAATGACCAGGTCATCAGAGCTACGTCCCCTCACACTGCTCCTGTACGTGGTCCCTGTCACCCTCATGGAACTGCTACGGCGATGAGGCTCAGGGACAACCTCGGGCTCCGGAAGAGGGGGAGGTGGTGGTGGTGGTGGTGGAACTGGAACACACACATGTATTGGCAATGCAGGGGAAGAGGCAAAGGAGTATAACGGGCTGTAGCACCCAAGTTGATTGTATTTCGAGAGCTAGAGATCCCCCAAAATGTGCTACTGTCAGAACAGTCTTTGTCTCACACACAAACACATTTTCATAATTCATATATAACCCCCAAATGTCAGACAGTGTTAAAAAAAA
>VUQI01004822.1:29625-40622 GCA_015106735.1 Paratilapia polleni | reverse complement strand
ATAAGGTGACAACTGTCTGTTGAGCCTAATAGTTGGTGCAGGAGGCCACATACTGGTGCTTTCTATGGGAATGATATGATTGAGGGCCATTCTGGACCAATACCATTTGAAATAAGTGGTTATTATTTTATCGTCAGCTCGTCTACATATAATTTTAAACGGTACAGTCCATACAGAGCTAAATAATAGTATTCAGATCAATAAAGTGAATTAATAGTTTTGTCTAAAATCTAAGCAAGTTCAGTTTATAATAACTTAAAACAGAGAAAAGTAGCAAATCGTGACATTACGGAGCTGAAACCTGAGAACATCTGATATCACTGCTATTCAGTTGCACTCTGCTGCATTTTGAAACTAAAGTCTGGGCTGATGTTTAATAAACCCCTACGATGAAATATATTGATCATAACTCATTCCATAATTAAACAGCTGCTACACAACCATTCCTCAGATGGTTTTTCATGCATTAACATCCTGTAATCCTGCACAGGAGGTAACACAGAAATATAAAACCACAGTTGTACCTCTTTCAGGTCTCCTTCCTCTGATTTGTAAGTGATGATGTATTTGTGGACGGGTCCAGGAGCGGCGTCCCAGTTGAGCCTCATGGTGCTGTGAGTAACATCAATGATTCTCAGAGCTCCTGCAGGCGGCCTGGGCACTGAGGGAAGACGGGGAAAAGGACATCCTTTTTAAAACTTTAACCATCCTGACTGAAGCACAAAAACATCTCATCAGTCTCAGTATTTTTGTGAAGACATTAAAAGACATCGGCTGACACTGTGGGGCCAAAACTCACAGAAGAGCAGAAAAACAGACAGCAGCTCATTTTTAAAGCGGTGCTGCTTTGGTTTTGTAGTGCATCTGTTTTCTATCTGTAGGTTCTCAATCCAAAATGTGGGAGATGTGATCCAGCTCTTATAAAACAACAGCTGACATGAAAATAAAACTCAGCAACATTTTACCTTTCCTAAAATCATCTGAGAAAAAAATAATGAAGGATGGAAGTTCTGATCAAGTTAAAAAAATGTACATAACTAGGGGAACATTTTAAATATGTTCATTCCTTCTGAGGGAGAGCTACTCTGAAGACAGAATTAATGCCACTACTCGAGATAAACATGAACATGATCAATGTACAATTTAAGTGACTCTGGAGTTTAAGTCCTCTGAAAGCGGATTTGAAACCAAGCAGTGACCTCCAGGACTGAAGAATGAAACCAAAGCAGAAATGTTAAAAAAGAGCTGCAGTTCCTCTAATGACCACTTGAAGCTGGCTCCTACAGTGAGTCAATCTTCACAGACTCCTATTTATTTTAGTTTTTATATTTTGGCTACTGTAACACAGTAATTTCCCAACTTCTGGGATGAATAAAGTATTTCTTGTCTTATCTTATTAGTGTGTTACTTGTACTAATTAGCAGGTATCTCTGTCTGTTTGTTGCTCCCGTGCAGTTTGTGGACGCAGTTTGCTAACAAAACTAGCTAGCTAGTTAGCTGATAATTTAGTAAACTGCCCTCTAAATATGGTCACTTTTGGATCCAGTTATCAGGATGCCGATAGCCATAAAGGATCATGAACTAATTAGCAGTACGGTGTTTTAGAGGTTAGCACTGCTGCCTCACAGTAAGAGGGTCCAGGTCCTTCTGTGTGGAGCTTTTGTGGGTTTTCTCCGAGAGCTGCAGCCTGTTAACCAGCTAGTTAGCTGATAACTTAGCACTCCACCCTCTCGTGGAATGCTAAGTGACCTCTGGCTCCAAACCATCATAGCAGCTGTTGAGCAGAGTCTAGAAACAAAAGGGTGACATGATGGCGACGTCCATCTGATATCTAGGTCTTTTAAACTTCATTTTTGCTTCCTGAGGCAGACAGTTTTATGCCTGATGGGCCACATCACTGTAAACAGAGCAGGAAACGTCTTACAAGCATCATTTAAATCAATGTAGACCACTGTAGGCCCCTGTAGCCCCCCTAGCTGCCTCACCACTCAAAGCTTTAAAAGTTCAAACAAGAATTTTAAAATTGACTCTAAAGCTAACAGGGAGCCAATGAAGAGATTTTAAAATTGGAGAGATAAGAGATCTCTCTAGAATTGGTTAAAAGACCTGCAGCTGCATTTTGGACAGATTGCAGCAGATTTAAAGATGATTTGTTAAGGCAAGTAAATCAGGAGTTGCAATAATCCAAATGAGAAAAGATAAAACTATGAACAAATTGCTCCAATTCACCTTGGAAATAACACATCTTAACTTACCAGTGTTCCTTAGATGAAAAAATGATGAGTCAGCTTCCTGACATGACAGTCTAAGGACAGGGAACTGTCTAGATCACCCCAAGATCATTGTTTGATTCTTGGGATGGCACTATCTGGAGCAATGATAAGAGTCTCTGTTTTGTCAGAATTGACTTGATGGCAGTCAAACAGGTATTTAGATCAGCAAGTTTGGAAACCTCGTAAGGTCGGAAAGAACATGACAGCTGGATGTCATCTGCATACAAATGGTAAGATTTTTTTTAAGCAATTATCTGTCGATGAGGCAACATGTGCAAGCTAAACAGTATAGGTCCCAAAACTGATCCCTGTGGAACACCACAGGTCAAGGCAGCCTTTTCTGACAAGAAATGATTAACAGAGACAGAAAAACGTCTGTATGTGAGGGAAGATTTAAACCAGTCTGATGCTGATCAAGACGCACCCACCTCCTGATGTAACCCATTTAATAAGATTTTGTGATCCACAGTATTAAACGCTGAACTCAGATCTAGCAAAACCAGAACAATATGACTTCCAGCACCTGAAGCCATCAAAATGTCATTTATAACCCTAAGAAGGGCAGTTTCAGTCAAATGCAGTTTACGAGAACCTGACTGAAATTCATCAAAAATGTTGTGCCTCTCCAAAAAAGATGCTCAGCTGCAACCTTTTCTAAAATCTTTGACAAGAAAGGCAGCTTGGATATCAGCCTGTAATTTTCAGGTAAGGATGAGTCCAGTTTAGATTTTTTCAGCAAAGGTTGAACAATAGCATGCTTAAAGTAGGTGGGAACAGAAGCAGTTTACAGGGAAAGATTTATCAAGCCAACCACATGAGGGCCTACTGAATTAAAAACTTTTAAAAACAGTGATGTGGGAAGTACATCTGAAGGGCTTGATCACAGTTTCATTTTGCCTACGAAATCATACATATACACCCGTACAGTTTATGGATGCAGCTTGACAACCAAGTTTGCTTACGATAGCTGATAACTCACCACTCCCCTGTCTCGTCTAAATATAGTCACTTCTGACTCGAATTAACCTAGATAGCAATAGCCATGAAGGTAAAGAAAGGGTTCAAAATTCACAAATCAGTGGGTGATGTCATGGTGGCAACATTCATCTGTTTATATACATTTTACGGGCCATAGCCTTTATTCAATCACTACAAAATGTCCCAAGATGTTTCTCAAAAGTTATCTCAGCTTCTCTAAGATTACCTACACAACACATAAATTTAACAAACAACAAAATTTGGTGACTCTTTTCAGCCTTTTGAAACCTTGACCAGTGCATCTTAAAGCTAATTGTGATGCTGGTTTGCTAATGCTCCAGTGACTCCTTCCCCACCTGAGCCCTGTACGCTGCTGCGCAGGTTGACTGTGAGGCTGTCAGCGATGCCCAGCAGGAACCGGAAGTCATGAACATGGTACACATGAATGTCATCTGGGTCAGAGGCGATGGATAGCAGCTCGTCCTCGTCTGCGTTTCTCACACCTAGGAGAAAAATGTACAGTCGGGTCAGAACTGCACCTCAAAACAGACACAAAAACAAACATCTGCTTAGTGATTACCGATCATGAATTAATATGCTTTAAAAAGCCTCAAAACCTTGACTGAATGGGGGTGCCACACCTGTCAGCTAAGAACAGGTGTTTAGGGGCGGCTGTGGCTCAGGAGGTAGAGCGAGTCGTCTACTAATCAGAAGGTCAGTGGTTCGATCCCTGGCTCCCCTAGTCTGCATGCCGAAGTATCCTTGGGCAAGATACTGAACCCCACGTTGCCCCCGATGCATTCATCGGAGTGTGAGTGTGTGTGAATGTTAGTAAGCACTTAAGTGTAGATAAAAGTGCTGTATGAATGTATGTGAGACTGGGTGAATGTGGCCTGTAGTGTAAAGCGCTTTGAGTACACAGAAACTGAGTAGAAAAGCACTATATAAGTACCAGTCCATTTACCATAAGAACAGGAAACTATGTTTAAAATTGGACAGTGAAAGACTGGAAAATTGGTGCCTGGTCTGTGATCTCAGTTTCTACAGTGACATTCAGATACTGAGATCAGAATGTGAGCAAAACATGAAAGCATGGACACAATTTACCTTGTATAAAGAGTTCAGGCTGATGGTGGTGGTGGTGGATTCTTTTTTTGGCACACTTTGGTGCTCTTAGTCCCCCACCTTTTTGAATCAAAGTCACAAAGGATGAAGGCACATTAGGTGTACCTAATAAAGTGGATGTAAGTGCATTATTTTCAAGTCTTTGTTTTTGTCATGTGATTATTTTCTAATCACAACCTGCATCTCATAACCGTTTTCCAAACATTTCTGTTGGTTTGTCTATTTAAACACCCGAAGATCACTCACCGATAGTGTATAGCTCGATGCCGCTGTCTCTCAGGTTCTTTGAGTTTAAGATGACTTCATCCTGGGACTTTCCGTCAGTGATCAGGACACCAATTTTGTAGAAGTCTGCACGCATCCCCACGTTAGGTTTGAAGTTGTTGTGTAGGGTGTAGTTCAAAGCCATTCCTGTACCACAGCAACAGGTTTGACAAAGAATTCAGAATTCAGAAAAAGTGTCGTTGTGTGTGAAGATTACAAAGATCTACATGCTGCTTTTCTGTTGTTTGCCCCTCAGGAACAAATCCAACCCATCTGAAGCTGAATACAAACATTATATTTGAACTTTGGGATTCATACTCTTAAGAGAAACATCCTAAAATCACTGGAACTAGAACATCTTCTTCAAGCTCCTTCTTCTCCAAGCTTTACAGTAAAAAATAAAAGTCCTTTTGAACTATTATCATCTAGACTCAGCGTGTCCAGCCTCTCTTTTACTCATCATGAATTTTCTGCCCTACTGCAAGTCATTAACTTTGTGTCTTCTCTCTCGTAGATTGTGCTTCGTCCTGTCTATCATCTTTCTCGTACCTGTCTGCGGGTGTTTCTGGCTCCAGAGCTGATTCTTCTGGATCTTTGATTGCTGTACCCCTGTCTGCACAGTAGTTTTTAAGCAGGCTTGCCTTTCTTTTCTTTCCACTGGTCTCTCTGAGCCTGGTTCTGTCAGAGGCTTCTTCCAGTTAAACAGAGTTTTTCCTCCCCCCTGTGGCGGAGTCTCTATAATACACCAATCCTTTGACCTCACTATGTAAAGTGCTCTGAAATATTGTCAATTTGAACCAAAAAGTCCAGTGAGATCTGGGCTAAGTGAAGAGAAAAAAAAGAAAAGAAAATCACCTGTCATCGTGTTTCCTCCTTTAATATGGTAGGTTGGCGATGGCCTCCAGCAGTGATGCTTTGGTGGGGTGGGCGTTCAGATGCCATTCAGTCCTTGGGTCACCACCATACTGAACCAGACCTGCAGAAAAAGCATGAAGCAATATATAAAAACATGAAACATACACCAACTCTCATCAGCAGTTTCTTCATAAAATATATAAGATGATAATTAAAATAATCAAGAACACAATAAGGAAAGGAACACTAGCATATACTCCGATATATTGTATAAATTTACTTTATTGAAACCATTCAGTGCCCTTACTTTATTTGCAATGTCACCAGCAGCAGTAACAGTAGTTGAATAAGTACTTCTGGTTCTGCTACTAGTATTTAGTATTTGTATTAGTAGTGGAAATAGCAGTAACTATAAACACACTGGCAGTGGCAGAATGGTGAAATGTGTTATTTTAGTAGTTGTAGAGGTAGTAATAGTTTTGGTAGCTGGAGTAGGAACAGTATTCAGTCCATGTACTAATAGTACGGATACTGATAGAACTGGTATTTGCAAAAGCGGTGGAAAAGGTGGGGAAAAAAACTACATGGGACAAATAACAGAGGCCTATTCTGTTGTTCCTTATTTTCTGTCATTTCTGTCCTTATTTTCTGTCATTTTTCTGCATCTCCTGTTCATTTGTTCATTTTAAACATGAGTTTGATGTTTGTACAAGTAATCCCTGTGAGCCAAAATCTCAGGCTGCAGACTGCTCTAAATCTTCAGTTTCTGACAGTTTTTCTACTCTAGGATCTTTATGACATTTAAAAAAAAAAAAGCAGACATCCCTAATATATCATAGTCAGAAGCTGCCGAATCATAACATAATATGGTCAGGCACAGAAGCTCCACCTACCTGCTGTTTATATCTTCTGTCTGTCAGGGGCAGCCAACCAGAAGAAATTTGGCTTAAAGCAGTAATTCTCAAACTTTCTGGTATGCCCCATCTTTTTAAATCAATCAATAACAAATAAAATTCCAAGTTAAATGTATGTGAAGTAACAGCATCAACAAACTGTTTATCTTCCACACAAAAACTTTCTTTTAACATATTTTTTAATGGTTTATAATTCATTATAATGGTTTAAATAATGTGTCTCAATTTGGCATGCACTTAACCGATATTTGGATTGGACGTTGGTCTGAACCTGACTCAAAAAAGGCTGAATCTGATATCGGTATAATGAGCCAACCTATGGGCCAGTCCATTCAGTTATTTATTTACAACACCAGCAGTGCACCGGTTGTTAGTGGGAGATGAAGCATGGAGGAAGCTAACAGCAAAGCAACAGCAGCTTGGAGGAATTTCATTCTGGCTGCACCAACAGCTTTTCTTTGTATGTTCACAATATCTTTTAATTTCATTGCAAACTTTGGTAAAGTGAGTCAACATGACTGAAAAGCTCAGACCAAAGTGACCATCAAGATGCTTCCTCTCTGCACATGTTCTTGCTCTCTTTCACTGCACTTACAGTAACTTAATAAGTTGTCACCAACTCCATTAATATTATTTCACTTCATCTGTCTTTTGTCAGCTCCACATGCGACATGTGTGAGGAGAAGTAAAAGGAGGTGCACTCAGACTGAGAGAAGTACAAACTAGCATGACCACAGATAACAGCAGTATGCATCAGCCTGTGACTCTAAGGCTGATAGGAAATGAGACGAGTATTTTATTTTTTCCTGTTGTTCCAATAAATGCCAATTGAGTACATTTATATTCTTGGATGTATTTTGTGAAGTTTAAATTTAGCCTAATGTTGTTTTCACACACAAAACAATTAATCCCATTCTCGTCCTCACAGTGAGGAATGCAGCTTATTCATTTAACACTGATATGAGATCAGTACTCGGTATATGAGCTTTTTCAGACGATGAACTGAGGGGGTGCACCAAGGCCCAGTATATGATAAATAAGGAATATTTTGAAACTATAAGACTGAGATACAGCAGTCACTAAAGCAGAAGCTGTCTGAAAGAAAACATTGTTGTGGTAACAGCAGTGAAAGCTTTACCGATCTGGACTCTGTCAGGGCCGATGTCAAACACGTCGACCACTCGAGCGATGAAGCTGCGGATGGTTTTGAAGTTGGTGCGTCTGATACCCCCGGAGCCGGCGACCAGCAGCACGATGTCGGCCTTACCTGGGGTCTTACTCTCAGTGTCTGCAGAGAGACGGTGGTGTTGGGAGGAGGGGAGGTTAGCGAGACAGCTGGCACTCAGCAGATACCCACCAGGAGTGTCTGTTCAGTCTCCTCGCACACAAACGGTTCAAATGAAAGTGTGAAAGAGGGAGAGGAAATACATCAGGAGGAGCAGGAGTACATCACAAAAACTCTCACAATCGTAAGATGTTTAAACAGATTTACATTATGGAACACAAATAATTCACACTCCTAACACATTGTGTAACATGTCTTCCCTTTTTTAAATTTGAATGTCATATGTCTCAGTGTAGGATATGATGCAAAATGTCTAACCTCATATCTCACAATGGTTAAAAAAAAAACAAAAAAAAACCTACCACATATTCATTGATCCAGATCCACATTGACTATAAAAGCTAATCACTGCTTAGCCAAGCACCACCTCTTACAAACATTCATGTAAATCCATCTATAGCTTTTTTTACTACTCCTGCCAACAAACAGACAAAGGTTCTTGGCAGAGGGAATGGATGTGTCCTCTTGCATTTCTATCTTTATGGAGGGCCAGATTTTAGCGGGGGTTTTTTTTTACATGCAAGTACATATATTTCAGCTCTCACTTCTCTCTCCTGGGAAGAGGGAATTAGTGTTGAAGGTTAACATTTCCTTTTGCCAAATGCTGAAAAGATGCTTGGAAGCACAAAGTTTTCTCGCTTCATTGCCAAGTTTTTACAGCTTTGTTTAGAGAACAATATTTAAAAAGGATTAAATTTAATGGACAGTAAAAATGATATTTCTGCAGCACATTAAGGATGTCTTAAAGCAGCTCTGCCAGACCATATGGACCAGTCAGAAAAAAAACTGCTATATGAGAGCTGCAGTTCAATAAGGGAGGATCTTGGAGTGGAACCTGCACTTGTTCTCTGCTCAGTGGGCAGTCAGTCATCATGTCTGCTCTCCATTACAACAGGAATTTCTTCCTCTGATTTTTTTTTTTCCCCCCAGAGCAGCCTGACGGGAAGAGAGGAAGAAAACTTTATGCTTTCCCCATAACCTTTTCCTGGAAAAAATGTCTAATTGCAAACAGAGCTCTTTGAGACAAGTTAAAAATGAGAAATATCTACTTTTGCATGACTAAAGGTTAATCTGGTCAGTAGATACTGAGCTCAGTAGTAATTTGTTTGTGGCACCACCATTAAATCTCAGTGCTGGGGTGGCTGCTAACAAATGGGTAATTATGCAGCTTGTGAGGTGATCAGTTGGGCAGTTTATATACATTAGTGTCAACACTTCAGCACATGTAACGCTGCTCTACATTACATCCCAAATGAGAAGGGAGGTGTGAGCCAAGCATCCCTAAATAATTTGTTCTAATGAAGCTGACGAGTAAGCTCAATAACGAAGATCTGCAATCACTCATCTGTCGGCTTCCTGGGTGTTTGGCTGCTGTCTGTTCTATGCATCACTTCCACTTTCCCACGTCATCAAACTAAACACTGACATCATTACTCTAGTCCAATCATTCTCTTGCCCGCCTTCAGTGAGCCAATCAGCCTCCAACCCGCCTGCTTTAAATCTCAGTGCTGTTCTGTCATTCTGTCTTTCAGACTCTCATTCGTGCAACCCGCCTCCTCCCCATCTCCGCCTCACCCTGGTCACTCAGAACCCATCCAAGCCTTCATCTCCACCACTTCCACCAGCATTACAGTTTGGTATGGGAATGGCTCTGTTGCAGACCAGAAGACGCTGCAGAAGGTGGTAAAGACCACCCAGCGCATTGCTGGACATCCACAGGAAGCGTTGTCTCAGGACAGGAACTACCATCAGTAAGGACTCCTGTCACCCAGCACATGGACTGTTTGCCTTGCTGCCCTCTGGGAGGCGCTATAGGGGCCTCCAGACCAAAACCTCTAGTTTAAAGAACAGTTTCTTTCCATCAGCCATCTCCCATCCATCCATCCACACACACACTTACCAACCCCAATCTAATCTAAACTCCAGCGGGTCCCATCATAAATCCTACCACTGTTTTTTTTTTTTATTCTGAGAGGATCCAGAACTTCAGTAAAGTCAGTTGTCTCCTCTCGTAATGTCTAAAACCTCAACAATAAATCATGTCAAACTCATATTTTGTCTTTCTGTTCCATCACGTGAAAAACTTTTTCCTCTTATTCTTTAACTGAAGGAATGTAATCTGTAGTGACAGACTGTCAGGGATTTTGAGCAAGGGCGCTACCTGGTGTTAGAAAACTTGCAACATTGAATTTTCATCACATTTTACGGTCTTCCGAGACTAAAAGACTGCTTTCCTTCTTTTACAGGATAAAAGTATTATTTATCTATTTATCATACTATGTCTGATTTTAAATCTTAATCAACTTCATTAAAGCCAAATTTAACTACACATTCCAGCTAAGCTGTATCACTGCTCTCAGTAAGTTACATTTCATGGTTTAAAAGGCTTCAAGAAAGTTGAAGCTGTTTTTTGTCTTCAAGAGTAAATTCCTGATGGAAAAGTGAATTACTTGAGCATTAAAAATCTGAAATGAGAATTTCAAACAAATCAATTCACAGGCACACATTGCCAAGTGTTGTGGAGTGAGGACCCAAAACACAGACTCTTAAGGCAAACCAGGTAAACATAAACTGACCTTTATTTAGGTAGAAACCAAAGTCCATAAGGCAAACAGTCCAAAAACAATCCAAAGTGCAAACTAAGAGAACATGAAAATACAGAAACAGATGCTCTGACAAAGGACAAAGTGCAGACTGAGACTTAAATATGCACAGAAGGGCAATCAAGGGAAGTGGAGATAAGTGGGGAAAACAGGGCACAGCTGGAACTAATTAAGGATGAGGAGGCTGGGGAACCAAAACTGAAAACAAGGCACAAAGAAGTTACCAAAATAAAACAGGAAGTACAAAACATAAAACACAGACGGAGACTTGACAGACAGGGGAAACACGGGAGGGCAGGAGAACTGAAACTCAGGGAATGCAACCCTAACAAACTAAGCATAAACAGAAACTAGAGAGCAAAACTAATCAAGCTTAAAATGTAAGGTTATTAAAAATAAAATAAAACAAAACACAAGCTCAGGAATAATACATGAAAGCAAACTCAAAGCAATACAGAATCTTAAATAATAAAACTAGAAAGTCCAAAAACTCAAAGCGCTGAGTTTTTGGATCATGACACGCATTTGCTGTAATGATCTTTTTTTTAAAGACTAAAAATGCAGCTACACGCAGCGGGCCAAGGAGAGAGAGAGGTGAGAGGAGGTGGAAGAAGTCAGATGTGTTGGATCACAGAGAGCA
>VUQI01004822.1:5126-29605 GCA_015106735.1 Paratilapia polleni | reverse complement strand
CAGAGAGAGCAGGAGGAGGAGGAGGAGGAGGAGGAGGAGGAGGAGGAGGAGGAGGAGGAGGAGCAGCGACTTTACCTTGCTCCTGGGCCTGAGAGGAGGACAGCAGCAGTGCCAGGAGGACAGCAGCCGCCGCCAGAGAGAGCCTGCTCTTCATCTTCAGTCCCTCTGGTCTCAGCAGCGCATGAATGAAGCTGCAAGAGGAACGAGTGAGGTGGTTAGACTTCATTTTTATCTTTTTTAAAAATCTACATTACGCTTAAAAACAGCATCTTTGAAGAGAAGAATACTTCACAAACTTTCCCGACGCTTGAAAAACTTCTACGAGCAGCGACAAGATTACATGACGGACTTCATTTGAATAAATAGCTAAAACTCACCAAAATCTACAAAAAGCTTTAAAGGACAACTTTATGGGAAATCCGATGGAATAAAGACGCACAAAGGCATCTCTCTTCTCTCTCCGCGCTAGATTCCGTTTTTTCACTTTCTGGGTCTCAAATTGTGGCGCATTTAGTCTGGAGAGTCCAGTCAAGTATTTAATATCTCTGCCTGAACCTCAAAGCTCATTAATGCACCTCTATATTTATTTAAGTCTACCTCACGCTTATAAGCAACCAGAAAAAGCAGCATTAACAAGACAAGACTTTATGTGTATAAATGGCTTAAACTCACCTAAATATACCAATTAAAACCTTAAAAATGACAAAAAGGTAGATAACTCGATGAGAAACCTGTTGGAATAAAGGTGCACAAAGGCAAATCTCCCTCTTCTCTCTCCGCGTTAGATTCCGTTTTTCCACTTTCTACAGGAGCTCGAATTGTGGTGCATTTACGCTAAACAGTCTTTCCACTGTTTAGCGTAATGGAGAATCAAGCCCTGGTGCCGTGCGTAATTACGCACCGCACTGCTGAGAAATAATCCTAATAAATATAAAAAAAAGAAATATTGGGGAGTTTTAAAAAAAAAACACAAATTTTAAACCTGAGATAAATTAAGCAGTGACAAAAATAATCCCCCACCAAAACTTAAGGTTAAAGCCTTCGGTGTAGACCCCCAGCCTGAGAAAAGGGAGCGTGAGGTGGTCCGGTGTTGAAGTCAGAGAGGTCCGCGGGTTTCTGGTTCCCAGAGGCGTCCAAGTGGGAAGAGTCTCCATACAATCTGCTACTTAACAGCTCTGCCTGCCCCGCCGCAACAAAAGTGATGTCACATCCTTCACTCCCACACGGACATGGACAGCTGGAGACCCCAAGTCCGTATTCTTATGCGTATTTGGTGCATTGTACTGTAAATTCTTGCGCTGTCACCAAAAACAGGCAGGCACGTGGACATCCACAAGGACCCTGGCGCTCACCGTCTGATGACGTCACTCGGACCGGAGTAGACCCTAGCAGACTCGCGGACGTGAAAGTATAATCCAGGTTTGATGTGTAACCTCTAAGCACGCAGGGAAACACATATTTGGAAACTTTTACACGGCTTTCTGTTTTGTTTTGTTTTTGAGTTTTCTATGACAGCACGGTGGCGCAGTTCCTCGCACTGTCACCACAGAGGTGGTCCTGGGTTTGAGTCTGCTGTCTTTCTGTGTGGAGTTTGGATGTTCTCTGTGCCTGCGTGAGTGCTCTCCGGGTACTCCAGCTTCCTTTCACTGTCCAAAGCCATGCACGTTAGGTTAATTGGCGATTCTAAATTGGCCGCAGGTGTGCATGTGAGTGTGAGTGGTTGCCTATCCGCGTTAGCCCTGTGATAGGCTGGCGATAATTTCCACTGTTTACCCGCCTTCCGCCCCATGACAGCTGGGATATTCTTCAGCCCCCCAACCACACGAACCTTCCTACCCGCTTTTCCTAATTACTCAACATTAAAGTGATATACACATTCAGGGATCAATAACTCTGATCCAGTAATATCACGTATACGATTCTGCATAATAGGTGCTTCAAGTATATTTTACTAATAAAACTTTTGTACTATTACTTGGGTAGAATTATGAAAGAATTATTTGAATAATTTTACTCTAAGAGTCTAAATTCTTGTTTACGGTTATGTTTAAACTCGTGCAGCCACTTTTCATTTTAACATCTGTATGAGTCTGAAAATCATACCCAGTGTTTTCTACACTGTATAAATCTCTGATGAAATATTCTGCTTGCTGTTAGCCCCTCTGTGCCACCACTTTAAAAAAAAAACAAAAATCCCTGAAAGGTGCCTGCACTCTAGTGTAGTCCGAGAAGATTAACTTTTTTTAAATTTGTTTTTTATTATTGTGTTGAAAAGTAGCTGTTACAGCATGTCCCACACCAAAAAGGAAGAGCTGCACGACTATGGTCAAAATGATTATCACGATTATTATATTTGGATCAATACTGAGATCACGATTATTATACAGTTTTGGGTTTTTTTTCCGGGTAAACGTACCCATGCTTTCATATCCATGTTGTGCTACATTCCTGATAACGAACAAGTCGTTGCATCAAAATAAACCAGTTCTCCTTATGCACCTAAATTCAGTGCATCTCTTAGAATAAAAATTGTGCCAAAACTTAAAACAAAATTAAACGGGGCACTGCTTTCACTTTTACATCGTGCTACATTCCCGTTAATGAAAACATCTTTGCAGACAAATAAAGCGTTTATTCTCCTGACTTAAGTCCTAAAAGCTAAGTATATAGTCTTTCAATCATATTGCACCTGCATGATGGATGTGAATAAAACTCGGAGCAAAGAACTCGAGAGCTCTGAGATGCTTCTACGTGTCCCCTGTAACGTTTTGCATACAGTGCAAAACAAGAAGAAAAAAGCGGGAGGGGTTAACAGGTTATGTCCAGTAAGATGACCATTTTCCTGAAGCCTTCATTACTCACCGTGTTTATGGGACACATATCTGTGATTGCGTTGTGATTTCAGCGTCTTTATGAGCTGGACGGAGACGCGGGCATGCAGTACAGGCTCACTTTTATGGACGTCTGAGTTGATCTTGGACGAGACGATTCACATTAGCAGCCACTGCATTGTTTTTCTTTGGCCTTGTGATGTGTTTTCAGGCCGTTGAATTTGTTAGTCGTATTGCTTTGTGGTGCAGACGACTCTACGCTTTGTCCATAACATGTGCTCTTGGTTAACATCACCTGCGCTAAATCCGAAGTATTTCCAAACAACAGATAATCTGATTCCAGGGACAAGCTCTTTGCCTTCTGCAGACATTTGGATTTAGATTTTCTGTCTTTTAATGCAGTGTTACTCGTCCACACTACATCCAGGAAACGTTTAGCTGCACGGTGCAGGGAACAGCTGTGACTCATGCAGGCACGTTGTCAGACGGTGATTCAGCGAGCACTTGATTTGCTTTCGCTTTGCTTCTGTTGGTGGAGCACGCATTTTCAACATGTCGATTATGTTCCTTCAATTGTCTGAAGCCAAAATCGTGATCGATATTAAAATTGGATTAATTGTACCAAAAGGTATTAAATGTATTACTGTATAAGACAGAAACAGAAGGTATGAAATCCTCACAGTGGCAAAGATGCAACCAGGAAAAATGCTGCAGATTGATTTTCTGTTGGTCAACTAATTGCTTAACCAGTAGTTGAAACTAGATCAATTATTTCAGCTTTTCATAGTTTACCACCATTAGAAAACCAGATGTAGTGAAGAAATATGAGACTAAACAAAGAGCCACAAACAGGTTTATTTGTCATGGGAGGCATTTCTTTATTGATCCTCAGGTCACCAAAGAGTACAAGGAATAAATAGTGATTCCATGAACACTGAAACAGAATCGCACCACTACATGAAACACGTGGCCCGGCACAGACAGAGTATTTTCATCTTCTTATACAATATAGAATGGCTGGCCGATTTTTGGAAAGTGAAAGTAAACAGCTGAAGCAGAGGAGTTATTTCTTCTGAGGGAATGATGCCCTCACCAGCTCAAACAGCACATATCCAACCCCTGGAAGGAAGAGTTAAAAGATGAAGATTAAAATGGAGTTTGCAGTGCTTCAAACATACAGTCCATGCACTCAATACAATGTCCCATTATTTTCCAGTGGATTTGTATCCTTATGTGCATTATTTAATGTCCTGTACTAAAAGTTTTGGATTATGTGTCCTGTATTAAACACTAACATACTACATGTCCTGTGTAGTATGTGTTAAAGGTCCCATACCAATCGTCCCTTATCAAATGTCCTGCACTAAATGTTTCATACTGAACATTCCTTATTAAACGTATTGTACTAAATGTTTGTTAATTAATGTCTTGTACTAAGTGTTCTGTAGAAAGATCACCATTTGTAATGGCCATACAGTCCAGATATTTTGCATTGTTAGCAGTACTTAACCCCAACAAGATTCCTCCCCCCTTTTCTTTTTTTTAACAAAAGGTGTCATATACCATCTAGCATGGTACAAAACATAAGTACCACCTGAGCATTAATTACCAGGCTGGATGGTTTTTTTAGTTTAAATAAAAACTACAGCACCTCATGAGGTTAAAAAAGTAACTCAGAGTTGTGAGAGGAGTTTAAAGCAGTTAGAAAGAAAGCTGTTCTTACCCAGGACGGTGAGTGCCATCGTTGTTCTGTACAGCAGAGCGTCGGCGCTGCCTCCCTTTAAATGAACGGGCATCCCGTTGTCCTCCTGCAACACAATCAGAAAGTTAGAAGGGGAACAAAAAGGTTTTTAAACCCTGCTTTAACCAGAACTCTCCCACCTCCAGACATTGCCCAAGATTAAACACAATCAAGAGCAGCTTGCATGAAAGCCTGCTGAACGGGTTCCTACTAAAAATGGTGACAGCGGTGATTGTTAGAAAGTGAGCATCAAAACAAAAGCTACAGCATTAAAACATTTTCATGAGCTAACAAAGAATTATCGATCTCTATGGGGTCAATTTATGAAGTAAAATACTCGCTATAAATAAATTTATAAATCAGGATACTTTTTTTGGTCTGCTTTTTGTTGTAGTTTTTTTTCCTTCATTTTAGCGAATTAGAACCATAAACTTCTGCAAAGATGGTGGTAATAAAAAAAGTGACAGACATCTATTTTTATACTTCTATTCTGACATGGGACAAAAAGACATTTTTTAATTTGTCAGGGATCTCGCTGGTTTTGTTTTTTTAGCCAGGAAATATTATTTGGTTTGACTTTATCCAACAATAGAAACATCGTCCCTCACCTTTAACCTCGTGTCAATGAAATTAAGCAAAAATAAATAAATAGATCCACACGGCAAAAATAAACAAATCTTTTCCAAAAGGTATGCAGCCGTACGTGTTACCTCTGATCATTATAAAATTCAGGGTACTGGAACCAAATTTAACATTTAAAACTGATCAATTTCTTTTACTTTATTCTAAATTCTGTTTAACTTTTTTATAACTTAACAATTTTATCCAAGTCCAAATTCTGCTATCATACCCACAGTATCCTCTTAAAAACACCAGAGGGACCTTTAGGATATTCGTTCCATCACTGGTCCAGTTTACAGATTGAAAACAGACATTTTGATAGCTCAGACTTCTTGTTTGTTTTTTTTTCCATACTGTATTAAAATTTCTGCTTATGTTTGCTGCAGTTTATCAGGCACAACATTATAAGATGCACATCGGCGCAGCAAGCAGCAGTGCAGGAGAACAAACCAGCCATAAAACCAGTTTGTTTAGTCTACAGCACACACTGGAAGCTGTTCAAATCATCGACATGTTCTTTAACACTGACAATCTGCTTCAGCATCAGCTCATCCGTTACCTGAAAACTTCCACTAATCAAGCTCAGCGGGTGCTGCCGTTAGCCGCTGATGTACTGCGGGTTAAACATGCAGAATTAATACTCCACTCAGTTTGGTGACTTATCTGTGGAGCTAAAATGACTGAGGTGTCCTCATTAGAAGAACCGCTGCTAAAGAAACAAAAATATACACATAAAAGAACACACCTCCTTATACAGAGAGCCAGGACACAGAGCTGCATCATGACCAAAATCTGACTCATTCAAAGGGAAAACACACAAACACCATCATACTGGGACAGATGTTTTTTCCCCACGCAGTGCAGGGGCTAAGAGTACGCAAACTTTTAATGTTTGATCTCTGCAAACTGCTGCCCAAAAGATTAATATTTGCTTCGTGGCCTGGTTAAAGGAAAAAAATAACTGGTCATGTCTAGTTTTAGTCTATATAGGATTCTCCTGTGTTTTTTTCCCCTCCTGTTTTTGATATGTTTTCATGCCTGTTAAGCCCTCTGAACCTTTACATGTCATACTGGGATATAGAAACAAACTGACTTGACTGGTTTCAGCTTTGTAAACTGTACATCAGCTTTTGCAAAGCACTGTGTGACTGTCGTCTGTAAAGACAGATGCATAAATAACTACTGTTTGTTGAAGCTGGAGGCTTAAAAACATAGGCAGCAAGGAAAAAGAGAACCACTAATGACTGATGCAGGTTTCAGATATACAGAAATATAACATAACCCCAATGATGTTAAAGTAACCAAACCCTCACGTGCCAGCTAAAGTCGAATGTTGCTGCAAAAACACCCAAAATGTGGTCTCAATAGGTCAACAGTGTGTCTAGTAGTATAAGACTTTTTAAAAGCCTTTTCATTCGTAGTAAAATAGAAGTATTTAGTTGAGTTTAAGAACACCGTCCAAATGTGTTTATCAAAGTGAAAGCAAAACTAAAATATAAAAACACCTTTGACACAGAGCTCAACAAGCTGACAAGCAAAGCCTTATTCTCCTTCATCTACTTCTTCTTCATGGTTTCCAGCTGTGTCTTATCTTAGCATTGGGGTTTTGTGTATTTTTTTGTAGATGATTTTTCCTGGAAAAAAAAAATTGGTGCCCCTCAAAGAGGTTTTAACTTTTGCTCAACGGAAATTTTTTAATAAATATAGATTTTTTATAAATACTTTTAGTTAGTTTTATTAATTTTTATACATGGAGTTTCATTTACTCGAGCATAAGGTTTGTCGTTGTTTGTTGTTCACCAAGTGGTCACAAATATCAGGAAAATACACAGACCTCTGCTAAGTAAGGCACCCTGCTTTCACAAATTGAGCTTAAATGTGTAGTCACCCTGCAAAGGCCCATTCTGAGTGAGAAAAACCCTGAACAAGCTGCAGAGAAAATGTTTTTTATAGAGTCGACAGCTGCTCGTGACTGTGATCACAATCAAAACCTTTGTTGGTAAAAAGCCAATAAGAGCCCTTTATCAAACCAGCTGTTTGACAAGCTTAAACAAAGTGTATTTTTCGGCTCTTCCCATCCACCTCTGCAAGTTACAGAACAGATATGCTGAAATTAAAGCTTTAAGTATGTAGAAAAACTGCTTGTTTAGTTTAAAATTGTCAGATTTCTTTAAAACTTTGCTGCAGGCTGACAGCAGCTGCCTCTCTCTCTCTCTCTGTGCCCCCCTTTATTTACTCCACTACATTTATTTTTAAAGCTTAAGTTACTAATTATTATGTAGATTTGGGTTTATTAATATAAAACATAAATCTAATAATATATTATATTATTATAATAACAGAATAAGCGGACCAGCTGTATTTAAAATAGAAGTTTGTTCCCTCCACATGCCAGTAAAACTCTCCCAGTTACTGGACACTGAATACTTTTTGACTTTCGTCTGAAATTGTGTTAAATTCGTAAACATCAGAGAGGTGTCACACACGTTTTTAAGAACGGATTTTCATTTTTAAAAACAGATCAAGCGAATCGCTTGCATTACCACATTGTGGCCAGCAGATATCGCCATTTAACCCTTTTCAGTGCTTCACGTGTCACGTCAATCTACTGTTAATTCGGTGTTTGTTTTTTTTTAACAGAATGAAAACTTCACACCATGATGACATGAAACTTTTCATATTTTGAAGCCGTTTTCATGTGCTTTATTCTTCATTGACCTTTTGGCTAGAAAACAACAAACCTGTACATAAAAAAAACAGCATTTGGCAGGACAATCATACTGACCACATCATTATTTCACAGTCTGAGTGCAGAGTGAAAACACTCTGAATCAATCCAGATTATTGGCTTCAGCTCTGAGGTGACTTTAACAAAGAGTTTGGTGGACATTTGTGACCCTCTCTGAAGCTCAGATTACTCAGTACACACTGAAACAAGAGGCCATGTTCACAGATTCACACACACACTGCAGATGAATTACATGACAATATATTTCCTTTCAAATAAGCGCCTGCCTGGGGTTAGCAGAGCTTTTTTAAAGTCAGTGGCACAAGTCAGGCTGGTGAAAGTCGCCTTTGATCGAACTTCGGTTACCTCTGACTTGTTCTGTGGTTGCTAATTTTAAAAATAAACACAGAGCAGATCTGCTGTCACTAACTTGCCTCCACTGGGGTCAAAATTCACTGTCTGAAGGTCAAAAAAACAACAGAAAGATATGTAAATAACAACAGCTGTATTCTGATTCCACCTCACACTGAAGGTGGAAGGAGATGACGGTTCCTTAAATATAACTAAGTACATTTTACTTGTCTTAAAGTATAATCAGAGAGCAGGTCCTGTCTAGTGGTTATTTTATTTAATCAATACATTCATTCGGTTTACAGAAAATATGACTAATAAACTGTATGAATAGAGTGATATCTCAGTGGAACAGCCCCTGCACACACACACAGACAGTAATATGATTAGAAAATGTACATGTGTTATACAAAGTTAAAGAGCCTCCAGCTAAAAATATTTAATGATGTGTATCTCTCAAACTAATCCCACAGATACTACAGATATCTATAATTCATATGTCTATTTACCTGTGTATACAGACAGATAAAGACACACACACACACAGAGGAGTACGTCATTTCTTAGATTGTTTTTTAAACATATGCAGCCTGTTTTTCTACTTCTGTATCCTGTAAATTTCCCAGCAGGTCCTCAACTAAAATTTTTGTAGCATATCTATCTTTAAACGTGCTGATCTATACCAGGATGTGAAGTTTTGTTCATAAGGAAGCAGGAAACTGGCGGTTTCTGAAATAGAGACTGCTAACACTGACACGAAGCAGACGTTACATGATAACAGATGGCTTTGTGGTGTCTGTCTGTGTGACCTTTACCTGAAACATCTTCTGTTTCTGCGGCACTTTGTTCTCCACCTGACGTCGGACCGAGCTGGAAATGCTCCGCCGCGCCACCTGCTGAAGAGCCTGGAAAACAGCAACACACCGGCAAAGTCACCGCACATACGAGGAAGGACACGGAGAGCACGCTCTTTTAGCGGAAACACAACCACGCCGTTTTTAATACGTAGAAATCTAACAGCTACAGGTGAGTCAATACCGCTGAAAGGCGCTCCTTTGCTAAGCTAACGCTAACTCTTCCCGGTTTTGACCCTGGCCAACAGTTCTCGGCTAAATGTAGCCGCGTTTTTATCCTTACCGATGGTTTTCCGCATTTATCCAACTCATGAGTTAAATAACAACATCTATAAGGCAGGAAAACTTCAAAATAGAAAATGAACTTACAAACAATTGCCTGTACATCTTTAGAGTCCGTTCACAGTCCGCTCTCTGTCACAAGGGCACAGGAAACCTCTACTTCCGTTTCCAGATTCTTCTTCTTCGCGATGATTAACTGTGCTCATCCTCAGCGCTGCTGCCCCCTACAGGAGCGTCCCTCAAAACACACCGAAGAGGAATTCAACATTAAAGGAGCAACAATCAATCACAAAAATCCCAGGAAATCGGTTCGTTTGGTAATCCATTAATAATTTAAGAAAATAATAATAAAGATGACTCTGCAAACTGCAGATTTGTTTTCTACTTAAAAAAAAATAAAAAATTTTAAATAAATTTTAAAAGGTTTGGCATATGTTTTTGTTTTCTTGCCTGGACACCTGAGGGGTATATATAGATACATACAAATTTACTCTCTGTAGACAATATTTACCCCAAAAGGTGAGAAATTCCTGCAAACACAACATCTAACAAAATCAAATTACAGCTTAGTAAAGCAGAATATCTCAATAAAACAGAATATGAGCAAACCAAAAATTTAAATAAAGTACAATTAATCAAGTAGAAAAAGCTCAATACAATAGTTTTTCTTTTTTTAAATAAAGCAGCTCACTAAGTCAATATGCTAAATAGAACATAATACAATGTAAAATAAAATAGTTCAATAAAATAAAACAGAACAAAAACACACACAAACACACACACACAGGCCACTTTGTCAGGTACACCTGTTCAAATGCTCAACACAAATATCTATTCAGCCAATCACATGGCAGCAATTCAATGCATTTACCCATGTAGACATGGTGAAGACGACCTGCTGAAGTTCAAACTGAGCATCAGAATGGGGAATAAAGGTGATTTAAGTGACTTTGAACCTGGCATGGTTGTTGGTACCAGATGGGCTGATCTGAGTATTTCAGAAACTGCTGATCTGCTGGGATTTTCCCATACAACCATCTCTAGGGTTTACAGAGGATGGTCAGAAAAAGAAAAAATATCCAGTGAGCAGCACTTCTCTGCGTGAAAATGTCTTGTTAATGTCAGAGGTCAGAGGAGAATCGCTAGACTGCTTTGAGCTGATAGGAAGGCAGCAGTAACTCAAATAAACATTCGTTACAACCAAGCTATGCAGAAGAGCATCTCGGAATGCACAACACGTCAAACCTTGAAGCAGATGGGCTGCAGCAGCAGAAGATCACATCAGATGCCAGCTAATAACAGGAAACTGAGGCTACAGGTCATATGGGCTCACCAAATTTGGACAATAGAAGATTTGGAAAAACATAGCCTGATCTGATGAGTCTCAATTTCTGCTGTGAATCTATGGCACAAAGAATTAAAGCAGTTCTGAAGGCAAAAGGAGGTCCAACCCGACACTAACAAGGTGTAACTAATAAAGTGCCCTGTGTGTGTGTGTGTGTGTGTGTGTGTGTATAGAGAGAGACAGATATATACAGTATATAGCTGTTATGTTATTAGTTATGTTTTCCACATATTTCTGCTGCTGAATCATGTATATATAATAACACGAACAGTTTAAATTATTTATTATTCCCCATGCTGATGAATTAAAGCAAGGAAACAAACACTCTTTTTAAAATCACAAATTTATTCTTTTAAAGCAAACACAACAGAACACAGGTGGAGTATCAAAAACTAAAGTCAAATCTAATGAGACACATAAGTGCAGACATTAAATTCATGTCAGTGTTAAAAAGTTAAAAAAGAAATTCTGGGCACATTTGAACATGCAGCATCTTTTTAACAAGCCGGTGGAAGCAGCTGCAGCTCCCCAGCTGAAAATGGCTGTACAACGACATAAATTCACTCATAGCACAGAAAACATTTAATCACATGTACTGTTCAGTCATGCTGTGTTAATTATCTGTTACCAAGCACTTGGAGTGGTCAGTAAGACTACAAAAGCGCACATTTTCCTGGTCACTCTCCCTCAAATTTAAACCCGCTTGAGACTCTGCAGCTCTGAGGACCGACGTGCAAATACTGGCTTTATTTCAACAAGCAAACATTTCATCAAACTGTTTAAATAAATACAAAAAATAAACATGTTTCAGCTCCCAAACTCTGTGCGTTCCTTTGAAAGTGCTACGACACAGTGAAAGCGCGATTCAGGACGACGTTACAGATGAAAAGGAGGCACAAAGACGAAACGCCTGTTCGACGGCATGTTGGGGCCACTGGTACATACTTACGCAGTAACAGTGTAGCTGCGAATTTGTCACTTCTCCACGTAAATTTGCCAGTTTTTTCACATAAATTTGCTAAATTATTTGTTACATTTGCAAATTTTTTTCTCATGTTTGAGTTTTGTTTCATAAATTTGACTTTTTTTCATAAATTCAACAGTTTTTTTCTAGTAAATTTGCCATTTTTTCTTATAAATTTTCATATTTTTTTCCCGTGTAGATGTGTTTTTTTTTTATTATTATTATTATTGTATTATTTCTCTTACAATTGCATTTTTTTCTGATAGATTTATCACTTTTTCTTGTAAATTTACAACTCTTTCCTACCTTCTGTGGCCCGAACACACCATGGTATACCCGAGCAGCTCGGTGATCACATCATCATCTCAGCAGCATGCAGCTCACACACTTAACAGTCCAGCTCACCTCTTAACTCTTGACTTAAACAAGCTTTCCAGACTCATTCCTGTGCAGATTTTCTTTCTCTAATTTTAGTATTTGAAGATCCTGGTTGGGCTTTGGGTCATTTTTCTGCCTGCTGACTTTAATCACTCTACAACAGAACAGTTTTGTTTTCAGTTAAATGTCTAAGGACAGATCTGGCGAATATTAGGTAATTAACTCTGCAGGAGAGGAAATGAGCACTTTCCAGCTGATTTCTTTAAAATCAGATTAGATATCAAACTGTTTAAATGTAATATCAGAACATGAACTCCTCACCAAAGCTGATAAATTCATTTTGGCAATTAATCCATCATCAAGATATTTTAAGCCTTAAAGAAGTTCCTGATTCCTCTGGATTAACAGTCACGGATCACCTGTTCATGCGGCGGAGGTGAGCTGGAGCACGGCCGGTGCCTCAGTTGGACATGTCGGCACTGTTGTTGCGGTTGCCGTATTTGTGGTGGATGACCAGCAGGACGACGCCCAGGAAGAAGCAGACGGAGCCCACTGTGATGTAGGCGATGCCCAGGAATGGGTTCTTGCCTCCCATCCAGGAGATGGTGCTCAGGATCATCCGCTTCCTGCCCTCAAAGCTGCGAACAGGATAATCTGGGTTTGACTGGTTAAAGGTGGAACTACATCTTATGGTTTTTTAAACCATCATCAGCTTTCGTGTGTTTACATTTAATGAGAATCTGGTTTTGTTTTTGCGACTTTGACGTTAAGGATACTGTAGACGACCTCCAGGGTGTAGTTTCCTCGGGGCAGCGTGGGAGCCATGTTGTTCTTCTTCTGGATGATGCGGTAGAGTTTGCGGAAGGTCGGCAGGGCGGCGGTTCTCATCCACACGATGAAGTCCTCGTTAATGAAGCCATTGTTCTCCGGATCAGAGTCCAGCTCGTACACGGGCCGGCGCCAGTTCACTGGCTTCATTGTTCCTGATGTGCAGGGAAACATCAAAGATTATTAAAGAAACATCTCACTGCACCACCAGTTTAAAGCAGACCTGTTATCCTCATTTCCTGCCATATATCTCCTGTTCCAGTGGTGGATGTTCATAATAAACATGACCAAAGTTTCAAATAATGAAGTCAGCGTTTGTACAGTAATCCCTGTGAGCCAGAAGCTCAGGCTTCAGGCTAAATGCTCAGTTTCCCACAGCTTTTCCTACTCCCACGTGACATCACAGAGAGGGGATTTTCCTAATATGGTCATCTCCAGCACAGAAGGCCCACCCATCCGCTGATCAAATCTTCTGTTTACGAGCGGCAGCCAATCACAGGTAGGCTGACTTTAAGGGGTTGGAGCTAAAATAGGATGAACTGAGGGGCTGCACCATGGCCCAGTTTAACATAAAGAAAGATTACTTTGAACTGTGAACATGCAAATCCACTTGACTAGAATCCAAGAAAAAAAAACGTGGAGCTGGAAATAAGCAGAACAGGTCCTCTTTAAACCGAGCTTAGACATTTAGCTAGCAGAAAAAAAAATCCTAAATAAACTACAAAGAACACCATCAGACTTAAACCTGCTTCAGGAGGATCATTTATTATCTTCTCCCTCAGAGGGAGGTGTGCAGCAGAAGCCACTAGCTGGTAATACCTTGAAAAACAGCCGTGAGGTTTGCGTTGCTGCCTCCGGGGTTCCTGAACTTCACGTGTTTGTCCGTCCACCAGGCGATTCCCGTCGACGTCAGCGAGATCGGGACCTTTGTGCCGTTGGGGTCGTTGTAAAACAGCTCCAGCGTGTCTGCGAGCAACATTTGCTGGTTAGAGAGAACTGAATTCTTCCAAGATTAACTCTTACTGGAGTTCTATCTTTAAAACATAGTTGAATATTTTCAAAAATGGCAATTCAAACTGATCCTGTATCAGGTGCTCTTGGCTTTTGTATGAAAGCACAATAATAAGCTTTCCCTTGAACTAAACTCAAACATTTGTCAGTCTAATGTCGATCTTTCTCTAATGGAACAACCCTTTGGTGAAGCAGCAAAACTGGGACAAATTGGAGAGCCTTCATGAAGATCATTTCAAATCTTTTTATCCACCTGCTAGCATGTTTTTGTGTGTTTTATTCATCCTCTCTTGGTTTTTTGTCTTCTAAAAAAAAAGTGACTGGTCAGCTGAACAGGAAATTGTCTCACCGTTAAACATGCTGTTGGCGATGGCCCCACATGGAGCGATTGGCTTGTTGTCACTGAGAGCATATGGCTCACACTCCTTGCTGGGTTTCTGTAAAAGATGAAGAAGAAAACAGTGATGAGAGATAAATGGCAGCACATGCCGGCAGCATTTAGAGCTGTAAACAAGGATGTTACCGAACAACAACCAACCACTGGGGCTGCAGTTCCTCTAATGTCCACTAGAGGTTCCATAAACAAGTCGGTCCCCATAGACTCCCATGTTAAAATGTCCAACTTTACAGCAGAAATAAACATGTTTACAGCCTGATACAAACAACCGTTTTGGCCTCTGTGGAAACCTCTTCCCTTCATAACTGTAGAGGGGCTGAATTGTTTTTAATAACTCACCTGTTTGGATTCTGTCTTAAAATTAGGGCCCTGGCTGCAATGACTGACAGATTGTACCGGCACAAGCAGCTGAACTGGACCTCTTGAATGTGTCCGTTCTGCTGTCTTTAATGGAATTATCTGACAAATGTTATGGCTTCCTGTATTACTAATAAATTATCCAAGAAGTCTGCGCTCCAGTTTTGGTGAAATTCTAAGATTTTATTAGTCTGTTAATTAGCAGCTATCTGTGTGCATTACAACCATAGTGTTTATGGTTGTTTGCTAACCAAGCTTGCTAGAATTAGCTGATAACTTCTGGCTCGGAAATAAACAACAAGAGGGCAGCCAACATGCTAACGTGGAGTACAACACCAGTGACTGTTGTCATCATGGCTACGTCAAAAAACTCACTAAACTTACCTATGAAGGACTGAAACTCTCAAAATCAAAAAATAAATATCTAAAATATGTCATTGTGCCATTAAATGCACAGTGACATACAGTTTATAGTGAAATATAGTACAAACTGATTTTTCTGTTGAAGTCATTATTCACCTTTATAAATAAATACTCAATTTGTTTACTTTCCCAGTCAATGTATAAATGTGTGTGTGTTTTTTAAATCCACTGATTTTTTAACTGCTTTTCCACTTCATGGTTGTGGCTGGCTGAAGCCTATCTCAGCTGTCACAGGGTGAGAGGGAGGGTACACCTGGACAGGTCGCCAATCTGTCACAGGGCTAACACAGACGGACAGACAGACAACCATTCACACTCACATTCACACCTACGGCCAATTTAAAATCACCAATTAACCTAACATGAACGTCTCTGGATTGTGGGACTGTGCTAGAAATCTGAGAATGCATTTAATTTAAAAAAAAAAACACCTGAATAGGAATTAATAAAAAGAAAAGGTACAGAATTCAGTTAAAACATAATTAAACATTCAATCATTTGTTTATAAAACATTTTTATAAAACATTTTTATGAACAAACGATTGCCTACATTAATTTTCAATATTATTTTCGAATGCATTTACTGATTCATTTATTTCTATTTATTTATTTTGGATTTTGACAGTTTTGGTCCTCCATACTTGTCTTCTAATGTTGTGATCGGCATCTTGTGGTGGTTTTGATTTTCTTTTATTCACCTGTTGCTCTTCCTTTCTTTGACTAATGCCTTAATGCCTGAAGATAACCATATGTATCAAAAACATTTTTGTTTAAATAATTAAACTTCTAACTGGTGCTAAATAGTGTTTAAACCTTTTTGCTTTCTTGTTCTGCCACCTAAGAAATTTTTGCCTGGATGTGCATGTTTGCTCTTTTTTCCTGCAGCTTTAACGCTTCAGACAGCCCTCAGTGAGATAAATCTTACCTTGAGGGAGCCCATGTCTCCATTCAGCTGGCTGTCATCTCTTGACTTCACGTAACGTCTGTGATTTTGGTAAAAGTTGGAGAGGCCGTAATACATGAAGACATTGCTCTGTTTGATTGACAGAAAAATGTGTGATGGTTAACTTGATCAAACTGGCTGTACCTTGAACATCTCCACAGGTGAAATGATAGATCTTACCTCATAAGGCTGATCCAGCTGGAAGGGGATGGTGCAGGTACAAGGCTTCGTGTTGTTCCAGCTGAAGTTTTCAGCGCAGTTGTAGCAGGGACTGGACATGTCATCTCCTGTGTAATCAATCTGTAAGTATTAAGAAAACATACAACATACAGTTAGGTATTTCTTGACACTGACACAATTTCTGCAAATACAGATACTTCTCCTTTATCAAATAACATCTGGGATGCATCTCAATGTCCCAAAAATGAAATTTAGGGACTCATTTAGGAGAAAGAAAAGCACACAATCCAGTCATTAATATACAATCTAAACAACAAAGGACCCAAAGCTGAACCTTGAGGTACTCCAACATCAATATTAACTATTTGTGAACATTTAATATCCCCTAGAATATGTTGTTCTATACCTTTCTTTAAATCAAGGTATTAAAGTAATGTAACCTGAAGCTTTTTTTAAGGAGACACAGGTGGGGAAATTTCAGACAGGTCAACAACAAAGGATCCAAAAATGAACCCTGCGGTACTCCAGCATCATTATTAACCATTTATGATGTCTTATTAGCTACTCAAACACATTGTTTTCTACCTGTAAGACATGATTTTAGCTTTTTTTGGAAGACATGGCTGCCGAATTAACCACTCACACATTACCTTTCAAATTATGTTCATGCCATATGATAGGAGTTACAATAGGGGGACAAATTTCAGGTAGATTGTTAATGTACAACCTTTAACTTGTTAATTAGAACTTCATGATTAACTGTATCGAAGACTTTCTTTAAATCCAGGTATTTAAGTATGATAACCTGAAGCTTTTTTGAAAGACACGTTTGCTGAATTATCCACAGACACATTGCCTTACAAACTGTGCTCATGCGGTAAAATAGGAAAGTGGAAAGACGCCACCATGACAGCTCAAAGTAAAAGTGGACGATTTTTTAATGAAGTCTGGTGTGAGCGATCTGAGCCCACGAGCAAATCCCGGTGGAAATGCTATAATATTATCATGTGTAACTAAGCATTTAATACAGTCTTCCTGGCACAGGAAAATCAACGTTACCTCAAACTCCTTGATGTTGTTGGACGTCACGTACAGGCCGATGCCGATGGGGATGAAGATGAGCCCGATGATGAAGAAGGCCGGGAGGACGGTGCCTGCGGTGAGGATGGGCTGCCAGGCGGGGAGCCTCTGCTGTTTAAACGCGGTGTTTTCAGGCTTCTTGTTCCGCAGAGTCCCCCCACCAGGTCCGGACACGGTGATGTGACCGTCCTCGTCTTTGGCGCTGTAACTGGACGCCATCATGACTGCGGATCGTAGCCTGTGATTTATTTAGCTAACGTTAGCAGGCTAACGGGGCGACCTTCTCAACGTCAGTAAATTTTTAAAACACGCTAGTTTTAAATGACGTCTTCATTCGCTTTTTTCTTATTTGATTATTATTTATACTAATCAAAGTCCTTCTGTTAATTCATCATTTAAACCACCAAGTGGCCATCTAAAAAGGCTAGCAGCTGTCGCTCCTCCAGGAAGTTTACAAACCGGTTTGTCAACACCCGGTGACGTCAGGCCTGTGGTGATTGCTGCTGCCTTCAGGAACCGCTGACCGAAATGTCATTAAGTAACGATTCAGTCGATCTTACATTCAAAGGACACCTAAACTGGCGTAATACGAGAGGATGAAAATCTGCTCGCTATCTGATTACAATTACTATATGGTACGAGTGATAGAGGGTTGGTTTTATTCTTATTTCTAGGTGGAATGGCACAGATTGTTTTTACAACTTCTAAAGCTGTAAAATAAGATTTACGTGAAACACTTAAAGGCATCATTATTAATCACATTAAAATTTCAAAGAAAATAGGAAAATAACACCTGAAAAAACTGCAAAGGTGCTCTTTAATTTCAGTGTTGGTAGAATTTTAGTTTATTGTCAGATTTTATTCCATCAACATGAAGAAGTTCTTCACTGTGAATAATCGTGTGTGTGATTAAAGTCTCAGAAAGCAATCACATAGGCGTAAAACAGCATACATCATATATATTGAAAAACAGGCAAAAAGGGAGTTGAACAAAAATGGAGAATTTAAATTCTGAAGCACTGTATGCATATGTTCTTATCCACATAAATACCACAGTAAGTAAACCATTAGACACTAATGTGGCAACAGTGTGGAAAGCTGCACGTCATTCATTTATATTCATGTAGACTGTAGGTTATTCAACAACTTTCAAAATCAAGTTTTTAAATTCAGCTTTATATGTTGTTTAAAACTGATTTAACAAAAATAAAACACAAACTCAAAGGCAGATTTTAAAAGTTTCATGCCAAATGACTATAAACACAACTTTAAAAGCCTCAAAATATGTTTTAAAACTTAAATTTAAAAAAAGCTCAAAAATGTATTTATATGGGAAAATCAACTGTTTTGTATTTAGATTAAGAACTAAGACAGGGTGCCAGTGTAGCTCACTGAGTTGAGCAAGCAGCCCATATGCCGTAAAGCTATTGCTGAGTTCCAGGTTTGAATCCGCCCCCCCTGCTATCTCTCCCAGGTTTAAAACAAAGATTAAGAGCTCAAACAAGAAGTCAGATTATCTAATAATGAGAGTTAGTGTGATATTTGAGAGTTCAGGGTGGTTGGTTGTTTAAAATGAAAACAAATCCACAACTTCCTGATGTTTTATTGACCACATTAATAATTAGATTTTATACCTGATGTTTCTTTATTAAAAAAAAGCATCAGAAGTGGGAGTTGTAACTGTTTGCATCCTGTATAAAAGCTTCTGTGCCTTTTGTCTTGTGTGCTTTTGTCATTGAACGCCTGAGGAGAAGAAGAAAGTCTCCCGTCATCTTCATCTTTCTTCACTGCTCAGCGGCGGCTGTTTGCTGCAGCGGCATCCATCAGTGAACCTGTGGTGGAAAACACACGTAAAGTCCACATCAGAAACTGAAACCTTCATGTGAAACCTAAACCACCCCTTAGATAGGTCATCAAAAGCCATTATGAAAGCCATTATTATTGGGCGGCAGTGGCTCATTGGATGGCAGTGGCTCAGGAGGTAAGTCGTCTGATATCTGGAGGGTTGGCAGTTCAAACCCTGCTCCACCCCAGTGTGGCAAAGTGTGGTAGCATCATCCACTTGTGTAAACTGCAAGAGCTACAGAAAGCTGGTGGGCCTTTATTAAAGATTCTTTATTTGTCAAGTGAACCATTTTCATAATCAGTTATTGAATAATTCACCTGTGTTCAGGTTGTCAGCAGGTCAATCAAAGAGGTTTCTTCACAAAAAAAAAAACAAGTATAAGAGAAATGTCTGAAAAATAAGCACAGTTTTATATTATCATTTTACAGATTTTAATCCACAGTGTGTTTATTAAACACACTGTCAGTTATAACTCTCTTATGGGGGCATTTAATGTTTTTCTCTGTTTTATTTCAGTGTAAACTGAGTATAGTCGGGTTTGGTCTGATGCTCAGACCATTTGAAACAGTGATATTTCTTTTTGACATTTTATAGACTAAATGAATAATTAACTAAAGAAAATGAAATAAAATGTAATCACATGAGTGAGTGCTGTAAATGACTGTTATTAGTTACAAACTGAAGCTTCAGGCCCAGCCTGCTCCCAGCAGTTTTTTTAGCTTTGCAGCTGGACTGCAGCAGAAAAGTCCTGCATGTAGTTTCTGAGCTGTTTTCTCAGAGGAGCAAGGCACTGGCATGACCAGCTCAGCCCAGCTATGATTTTTATAATCCTGGTCAGCCTCTGATGTTGTTCCCAGGAAGAGGACTTGATCCACCTAAATCTCTCAGCGGCAGCCTCAGGGATTCAGTGTTTTACCCTCTTGTCATGTTTACCCTCCTGTTTTCCAGCTGCAGTCTTTAATATCCTACCATCGTCCTGTTTTCTCCTTACACCAGCAGCATTTAACACTCTCCATTCTCCTGCTACACTCTAATTAAGTAGCAGCAGAGAGTGCTTGTTCGGATCACATTATTTCCTCTCTCTACAGATCTCCTTTTAGAAAACATAGTCTGCAGATAATTGTGGTTTATGGATTAGTTCAGTCTGCAGAGAGACAGTCATTAGAGGACATGAGGCTGCGACTGCCTTACTTTAATGGTTTAGAGATGTCAGATGTCTAAATGTGATCAGTGAATCTCCACTCAGTGTGTTTTTTTACACTTGTCCACAAGAGGGCGATGAATGCTCACAATGTGGGCTAATGCTCATGGTCCTTATGTAAAGGAAGGACACAGCATCTGGGGTCTGAAATGTGAAGCCAGTGTGGAAACCTGCATTCATAATAACGGTCAGCAGGGGGCAACTCCTCTGATTACAAGAAGAAGTCTGATTGTATAGAGGTTCTGCAGACACGTGACCACTAACCACGTGATGTTAACTTGTCCGCCAATTTGGACATACGACAATCATGGTGACGGTGTAGGATCAAGTGAATTAGGCCCCAGTCACACAGGCCTTAGGGCATTTCCACATAGAAAGCAGCGGCGCTGCACTGACCGCTGGGCTGAGTGAGCGGCCCAAAATTGGTAGCCGCAGCGCTCTGCCTGTACTATGTCATTTTTTGTGGCCGCTCGTGGTCTTCATGTGCACTATATGTACCCACTCCCTGTCATTCTGCATTTCTATTGGTCATGCGACTGTAGGTAACACCACGGCACACACAAGTGCTCCCCGGCCGGCGTGCTTGCAATGCGCTGTGCTTTGCTTAACGCAGCAGGAAACTGGTATCGCATGGCACAAGCCACAGAAAAGAATGGGTTTCAGAGCGCAGCACATGCCGCTTTGTGTGTGAAAGGGCCCTTAGAGACCGGTCTACGACTGAGTATTCCCCGACTGGTTACGAGTAGTTGCTGGAGACTGATGGCAGTTGCTAGTAAAATATTGTTAAAGCCCCAGTCACACAGGCTTACAGTCCAGTTTGTGACCCCCTGGCAACCACCTGTCGCTAGGGAAAAATGTGTTTTCCCCAACCGGCTGGCAAAAACCCCCTTGTGATTATTTTAGTTGATGGCATATTGCTCTGGTTGTAGTTTGAATGGAAGTGACGGACTTGTCTACAAACAGTGTGACGCAAGCTGGAAATGGAGAAGGTTCGCCTTCAAAGTAAAAGTTGCGAGTTTTGAAACATGTTGGCTGAGGCACAACTTTTACTTTGAAGGCGAACCATCTCCACTTTGGGTTTGTGTCGCACTTTTTGAAGTTTTACTACCACCGGGCTAGTAGTTAGCGAGCATTACCACACAAACATGAAAAAATACAGGTAACCATGGCAATCTGCTAGCAACCAAAGCAATCACTAGGAGGTTGTTGGTGCAGCACTGTCTTTGCAACCGATTTTGCCCAGCGAGAGTCAGCAACCTCCACTGCCAGCCAGTCAGGGAATACACATTTTTCTCTAGCATTTCTGCTGATGGTTAAATTCCTGTTTGGCCAGACGGGCTTCATTAGAAGCAGGCTTTTTTTCTGGTGATAGCTAATGTTATTTACTTTTTCTCACTTTTCTTCACCTCACTTAATTTCCTCATCACTGATTGGCTCTTGTGTTCCTTTGTTACCTGATTGAAATCACTAATGTAGAAGTGCCAAAAACTGCTGTTCCTCTAACGTCCACTTGAGGCTGCCTCCAAAAGACAGTCAATCCCCACAGACTCCTGTGTTAAAATGTTCAGCTTTACAACAGAAATAAACATGTTTACAGTCTGCTACAAAAACAGTGTTGGCCTCCATGCATAGTTACCCTGTTTATAACAACTGTACAGGGGATGGGATATTTTTTAATAACTCATCCATCTGGATACTGGAGGTAAGAGAAGTTTTGCCTTATTTGTGTGAATAGTTTTTTGGAAACCTGCAAATAAGGAGGAGAAAGAGTACAGCTGATAGCTGGAATCAAAATATGGTAACATATTTTCAGTGCTTACCATGAAGTCCTATCATTTCACTCGCTTTTCTCCAAGCTGTCTCTTTTTTGTTCTGTCTCCTTATTAAAGTGGAACACAGCTACTTCTGATTGTTGGTGACATCAGGAGAATCTGAGCTGGGAGGCTTTGACACACAGTGTGAAGCAAATATTTTGCCAAAATTTAAATATTTTTTAACTCGTGCGGACACAGATTTGGCTGTACTCACATTGCTCGGTGTGAATTCCCATCAATTAGACTTTGTATTTAATCACGCCAAGTGAAAACCTTTCTTCAGGTTTGAACACACCATTAGAGGCGTAGCTGCTTTTATTTACAGAAGTCACAGGTGGCTGCAGCTCCTAGCTGTTTGCTTGGCTTCACCTCAGCTAATTGGGTCAAAAAGCTGGACCTTTTCACTGTGGCTGTGCTGTTGGTGCCTATTGGACTGCATTTCTCTTCATTCACCATTTTCACCTTCACATGGGGCTTCAGTTCTGGTAAGGTGAGTTTGTTCTTATCCCATGTTTGTTAGTTTAACATGTAACTTTAGTTGTCTTTAGTGTCTTAAGTTAAATCTTTTTTACTTCCCAGACTGAGCAGTCCATTGTTTATATTCATAAATGCAATTCAGTTAAAGCTGGAAAAGCAAACCATTATTTTGCACACCCAAGATGATGGCAAACTTCACCTCCAAACTAACAAATCCAGGATTTATAAAGCTGTGGTGTACAAACTATGTACACCATCAAACCTTTCACAAAATGTGTTAATTCCATACAAGCCATGGAAACAACAAGTAAATTCTGAAAATTAGTGTTCATGGTTGCCCAGTAGTGTTTTGGGAAGCAGCGTGGGCATTACAGAGACACAAATCTGAAAGCTATGAAGCAAAGCCGCACTTTGTTCAGAGATAAATAGTTTTTATTTTGGTGCCTGTCACAAACAATTCACAGTCAGTAACTGGAAACCTCCATGAGCACTGGTGAAATGAACACATGCTATAAAAATATGAATGATGACATTAAAAATCTGAACCCTCTACCAAGGAGCAGCAAGATGGAGTTAATCAAATCAGCAGAGCTTTCTCATGCTATTAACCAGCCGTTCAAATGACATGAATATTATCTGAAAACATGTATAGTAGCCCATTAACTGACATAAAGTCACATTTGTAAAGCTAAGCTGGTGTAAAAGGCGACATCACACACACACAGTCCCAGTGGTGAATGCACACAGATGTGGTCTGAATCTCGTATTTGGCAGCAGATTCGGTGATGAACTCGTCTTTTCTTTCAAGCTCTCAGCTCTTTCCTCCTGGCGCGGAGGCCGAGCTGCACACCGTCGGCTTCCTCAGCTCAATTTTCATCGCCTGGCACTCGGCCCGTGACTCTAACCTCGTCACTGTCGACACGCCTAGAACCGCCTTGCTGCTTGGTTTCGTACCTCTTGACACAGGGATCCGTGTGGCAGCACTCCGACTGGACTGCATGTCTGAACTGGGCTGGAACAAAAAGAAAAAGAAAAAAACCCAACATGAGACACAGAAAAGGATGTCTTTATTGTTTTATTTAACTGTATCACTGATTTCACTGTTATTTTGAAGCTGGAATGGCAAGAATGTGAGCTCCCCAGTAAGCATGGTTTTGGTTAGCCCTGATCCACAATCAGTGGACTTGGTGATGATGGTTTATTTGGGGGGGACATGGTGGTGGCAGAAAAATAACCACTGGAAACACACAGTCCACTGCATTTTTTATTTTATCCTTGCAATAACCTTTCCATTTCTGCCAAGAGAACGGTGCATTATATTGTATTATATAATTGACCCCAGCTGGTGTTGACCAAGCTGCAACGTGAGCCTAAAAAGAAAAAAAAAAGAAAAAAAAAAAAATGAAGCCAATACTGAAATATAAAAAAAAAACCTGCAGTTCCTCTAATGTCCACCAGAGGCTCCAGCAGTGAGTCACTCCCCATAGACTCCCATGTTAAAATGTCCAACTTTACAGCAGAAATAAACATGTTTTAAGACTGTTTAATAAACACTTTTTGTCTCTCTACTTTCCTCCTTCATAACAACTGCACGGGGGTGAATCTTTATATAATACATGTTTAAACTGTACAAAGGTACACAATGCACAAAAGTCTAAAGAGACAAACAGTCTGTCCAAATCAAAATCTTCATAATTTGTTAAATTTTCTACTGATTGTCAAGGATACAGGATACTTATTTAAATTAAAAATGAAAATTTAAAAAAAAAAAAAAAAAAAAAATTTTAAATTATTTTTAAAAAAAAATTTTAAATTTTTAAAAAAATA
>VUQI01004816.1:8735-22542 GCA_015106735.1 Paratilapia polleni | reverse complement strand
GGGTTGAGGTCAGGACTCTGTGCAGGCCAGTCAAGTTCTTCCACACCAAACTTGCTCATCCATGTCTTTATGGACCTTGCTTTGTGCACTGCTGTGCAGTCATGTTGGAACAGGAAGGGACCATCTCCAAACTGTTCCCACAAAGTTGGGAGCATGAAATTGTCCAAAATGTCTTCGTCTTTCACTGGAACTAAGGGGCCGAGCCCAAATCCTGAAAAACAACCCCACACCATAATCCCCCCTCCACCAAACTTTACACTTCGGACAATGCAGTCAGACAAGTACCGTTCTCCTGGCAACTGCCAAACCCAGACTCGTCCATCGGATTGCCAGACGGAGAAGTGTGATTCGTGACTCCAGAGAACATGTCTCCACTGCTCTAGAGTCCAGTGGCGACGTGCTTTACACCACTGCATCAGACGTTTTGCATTGTGCTTGGTGATGTAAGGTTTGGATGCAGATGCTCGGCCATGGAAACCCATTCCATGAAGCTCTCTACACACTGTTCTTGAGCTAATCTGAAGGCCACATGAAGTTTGGAGATCTGTAGCTATTGACTCTGCAGAAAGTTGGCGACCTCTGCGCACTATGCGCCTCAGCATCCGCTGACCCTGCTCTGTGATTTTACGTGACCTACCACTTCATGGCTGTCGTTCCCAATCGCTTCCACTTTGTTATAATTCCACAGTTGACTGTGGAATATTTAGTAGCGAGGAAATTTCATGACTAGACTTATTGCACAGGTGGCATCCTATTACAGTACCACGCTGGAATTCACTGAGCTCCTGAGAGCGACTCATTCTTTCACAAATGTTTGTAGAAGCAGTCTGCATGCCTAGGTGCTTGATTTTATACACCTGTGGCCATGGAAGTGATCGGAACACCTGAATTCAATGATTTGGATGGGTGAGTGAATACTTTTGGCAATATAGTGTATCTGTATACATACAAACAGATTATTTGTTTTCTAGCTGCAAGCAGCATACAGTATTCCAATAATGTTTCTAATTCTCTCATTTGATCTTTGGCATTGTGCATCAAGGGCAGTTCAGCAAGATGGTGCTTCCAATTATATGGCAAACAGTCAAGATGCACCCCACCCATTTTACACAGGTTAATTTACATGTAATAGGAAGCAGTTGAGAGAGTATAATGTCTTCCGCTGTGTCTAGGTACTGCATAAAATCTGATTGGATATTGAATTCCATATGGGGAGACTTTTAGGATCCTCCAGTTTTGGATCTTTATCTGTGGTAAAAGTCAGGATGCATCAGCCTTTGGTGCTTTTCACTCCTGCAGGTACATAAACCTTACCAACATGGAATATGAAAATACTGTAACATGTTAAAATAAAAAAGGTCAAGATTATATATCATCTTAACATACACTCACTAGTCACTTTATTAGTTACCCCTTGCTAGTACTGGGTTGGATTCCCGTTTGCCATCAGAACTTCCTTAATTCTTCATGGCATAGATTCAACAAGGTGCTGGAAACATTCCTCAGAGATTTTGGTCCATATTGACACGATAGCATCCCAAAGTTGCTGCAGATTTGTTGGCTGCACATCCATGATGAGAATCTCCTGTTGCTGAACATCCCAAAGGTGCTCTATTGGACTAAGAATGTCACAGCAGAAATGAAGATTTATCAGACCAGGTAACATTTTTCCAGTCTTCTATTGTCCAATTTTGGTGAGCTCGTGTGAATTGTAGCCTCAGTTTTGTGTTCTTAGCTGACACGAATGGCACCCAGTGTGGTCTTCTGCTGTTGTAGCCCATATGCAGAAATGCTCTTCTGCATACCTTGGTTACAAATGATTATTTAAATTACTGTTGCCTTCCTATCAGCTTGAAGTAGTCTGGCCATTCTCCTCTGACATCTGGCATCAACAAGGCGTTTTCACCCAACTGAACTGCTGCTCACTGGATATTTTCTCTTTTTAGGACCATTATCTGTAAACCCTAGAGATGGTTGTGTGGGAAAATCCCAGTAGATCAGCAGTTTCTGAAATACTCAGACCAGCCCGTCTGGCACCAACAACCATTCGGTTCAATTCAATTCAATTTTATTTATATAGCGCCAAATCACAACAACAGTTGCCTAAGGCGCTTTATATTTTAGGGTAAAGACCCCACAATATTAGACAGAAAGCCCCAATAGTCAGACGACCCCCACTGAGCAAACACTTGGCAACAGTGGGAAGGAAAAACTCCCTTTTAACAGGAAGAAACTTCCGGCAGAACCAGGCTCAGGGAGGGGCAGCCATCTGCCGCAACCAGTTTGGGGTGAGAACCATGCCACATTCAAAGTCACTTAAATCACCTTTTGTCCGCATTTTGATGCTTGATTTGAAATTCAGGACATCGTCTTGACCTTGTCTACGTGCCTAAATGCATTGAGTTGTTGCTGTGCGATTGGCTGATATTTACTTTAATGAGTAGTTGAACAGGTGTACCTACTAAAGTGGCTGGTAAGTGTATATACTGACCTCTTTTCATCTGACAAGAAGAAAATCCTACCATCATCACTGTAAACTATATCACTAAATAAAATGGGGAGCTCCTAAATAATTGTGAGGCAGCTACTGGTGTCTGTGTCTGTGTGATTCCACTTAAGGTTTTCAATAATGTGGCACTACTTTAGATAAACCTTTAAAATCCTGATTTCACACTAAACATATTTCAGTGATATTCTCTCCTTTCTGATGGCAGTGAGCTAGACTGAGATTTAACTGAGCAAACGCAGTCATGAAGAGGAGTGAAGTGTGTGGTTTATGGTAGGCTTGGAGCTCTTTATCTTACTCACATACAGACAGTACACACAGACTGACCAGTGACTGACAGAAGCACAATGAGAATGACACAATGACAATGTAATGGCAGGTTTTTATTCTACATGTGAATTCTGCAAACGTGTCTGTGTTCTATTAAAGGTGTAGTTTTCCTTTAATGGCGCTATTTCATCTGAAGTCCTCAGAGAAGTCCAGTGCAACAGAAATAAGCAAAGCTCAGCTGAGTGTACAAAAGAAACCAAAGCATATGCATTGTTGGGAAATGAAGTTCCAGACATTTTTTCAGATTGCATTCAGATTTGGCTGGGCACTCTTTGAACTACACAACTGTATTACTACCCTACATACCAAAGCATTTCAATGGAAAATGCTTTGCGGGTTCAAGGCAGTGAAGCCTGACTAACAGATGTCATTCACACTCAAGAGTCTCTTTAAACCATTGTAAACATTTTCAAGGAGATTGGGGAGTTTGTATTGTAATAATAACAATAGGGTAATAATGAAATACACTAATATTAAAACCTTTTTATTTGACCTACACTGTATTGTCCTGAAACACTATTCATATTCTTCTCCAGCGAGGTTTAAACCACTTCCACTAGAGAAATAATGTTGTTTGAGCAAACCATTTAGTTAAGACTGCTCTGCCATCTTCTGGTGAAAAGAGGTGCTGCATTTAATTCCTAGATCGTCTACTGTCACTGATTCCGACAGTGCAGTAAGATTTTAAAGTAGGAGAGAAAAGTAAAGAGCAAAAGACAAGTCAAAAACCATGGACCTATAATTACTCATAATTGTAGGTATAGCAAAATGTTAAATTTGGAATAACAGTAAGCTAATTGTTATTGGGCCACATTTTTATTTAAATGTTGACTTGTTTTATGTTAAACTTAAATGCTATATCAGTGTAAAAAAACAAATACAGTGTTCCCTCATCCTAACTTTTTTTTTGTAATGATTTCTTTTCTACAGTTATTATGTTGTCTTGTTCCCTTACAGATTAGCTATACAATGTATCCATCAGTGTATCATCAGCCTTTTGAAATGCAACAATGTTGCAGTGATTTAGGCTCTCTATCATGGGTAGGCTACTTGCTGTAAAAGTACCACAACAGCTATGTTATATCTTTGTTTTGGGGGAAATTGGAAATTCTACAACCTCAAGGAAGTTTACATTTCACAATTAAAATGTACATGGAGTAGGTACTGATGCAGTGGTATAGGCTAATGTTAAGATCTAACTAATAAGGATTCAGTGTTTCACAACCACTGGTGGCAGCATGGAAAGCAGGGGTGTTTCCAGGACTTTTTAAATGGGGTGGTACAGGGAGACCAGGAACAGGAAACATATTTAATCCAAAATAAAATCAGCATGGAAAATGGCATAGAAAATGTTGGGTGAAATTTTCAGGCAGCCCTGTGTCCTATTACAGATTTGCAAAATTGTGCTGCACAAGAGTTTAAACATAATTTTGCCTTGAATAATTGTTTTGCAAAGGGGAAGAAAAAAGTATTTAGACTTTTTACTTAAGTAAAAGTTATAATCCCTCTGAAGTACCTCAATAAAGTACAAATTATATAATCAAATATAATTAATGTACCTAAAGTAAATGCACATATTATGTAGAATGTGTGGAAAACACTTTACATACAACTGCACTTGAGTGGATGACATTTACATACATACATACAGGAAGAAGACAACGCAAACTAGTGATGTTCCAGTGTGTGTACAATCCTGGCTATGCCCCTGCTGCAGGTGCAAATTGTATAGTTAATGTTTTGATGCAGATTTGTTTTCCAATTTAGGAATTTCTCACCTTTCCTATAACAAATAAATAGAACAATTATTAACAGCAGACTAAAGGACACAGAAACACAGAGGTCACCTATAGCACTCTGGTCAGAGATTAGTGTGTCTATTTTTGTCCCTCTCTCTGTTAGACTGCTAATAAAACTCTGGAGGAGGGTGTCGTGCCCTAAAGGCTGGCAATTAAAGCCGGCGTGTAGCTTGATACTGAAATATAGAAAATGTAAAACAGAAATGTAGGTTACTCTCTGTCTGGTGGAAAGCAGGCCTTCATTCTTCTAAACGCCTGTGCTTGTGCCCTCTCCTGGCCGTTGTTCCAGCGTGTTATATAAATCCAGCCGTTTCCTCTATCTCGCTTCTCCTTTAAGCGCCGAAAAAAAAAAAAACCCGGCCATGACGTCAGAAGCAAAACCAGCTCCTCCTGGTGTCTGTCCGTTGGAAAGTGAAGTGTGTTTGTCGTGCTATTGCTGTCGGAGTTTTTTTTCCTCTGTTATTTGTCTTTCGTTGAGTGTTTCTGTTGTTTTTTGACTTCTCTCGAGAGGTTTCACGACATCGATCAACAAACCCAGCGCTGTAGCCGACTTATAGGATGTTTTAGAAAAGTTCCTGAAGCGTTCTTTGAGGAAACCGGTGGACGGCGGACAACACCAGAGATGGATAAGCTAACCGATAGCTGAGTTGTTAGCCGAGAATCATAGAATAGACTCGAGCTAGCATGCTAACAACTAGCTAACTTAGCATTTTATCGGCTAACCGATTGACTTTGTGAACCTTTATCGTTAGAACTACTGCCAGTTTGTCCTCGGGCCTGGCTGCTACACACTGAGCAGTTTGTCAGAGGCCAGCTAACTCAGGAAGACTCGGTCTCAGTATTGAGAACAGTATTGTTGAGAGGTAGCTTTTTATCTCTTAACCTAGACTGTGAACATGCTATCAAACTCACAGAACCAACCACTGTTTCCCAACCCGGCGGGGCAGCAAAACCCGGCCGGGCAGCAAAATCCTGCGGGCCAGTTCCACCCCTTCCACGCCAGACCCACCTTACAGATCAAGAAGAACGCCATCACCGACGACTACAAGGTGACCAGCCAGGTGTTGGGGCTGGGTATCAATGGCAAAGTGCTTGAAATCTTCCAGAAGAAGACTTGTGACAAGTATGCCTTGAAGGTAGGTCATATCTGATAAGTAAACTTAAAATAAATCATAACCTTTTGCACAAGTACATCTTTTGGGTATATGGGATATGGGTATACACAGTTGTCAATATTTGGAGTTGCAATCAAGGCTGTTTCAACTTAGATACACACCTTTTAAGGCTCAAATATTAAGAAAAAAGAAAGAAAGAAAGAAAGCTGAAAAAATAAGACAATAAATCCTTTCAGTTGTGATTGACCATTTATTTTTATCCCACAAAATAAATCAGGTTCTAGACTCTTAAACATATTTTCACTTGTTTATTGTCCTACAAAGTAATGAATTTGGCTATCCACCTGTTGGTTGGATAAAACGGGTCAGTCAAGAGCTCAAACTCTTAGCAAATTCGACTTTCAGTTTACTCACATTTTATAGACAGCAAACAAATTTTTTTTTTTTTTTTTATTATCCTATATTCCCTTGCTATGGTAATGTTGGTAAAAGTTTACCCACAACGTCTTTAATTTTGATAATCTCTGGCAATCATTACTTACCCTAAAACATAACCAAATGTTTTGTGCCTTGTGTTTATATTGAGGAACTCAGTAAGTGATGTGTAACATTAAAAAAAAAAAAAACAACTCAGTGGGTTGTGAATGTAAAGTGACACTCAGTATCAGGAGTTACGTCTTAGAGATCACTTTCTGTATTGGTCAATGATTGATAAAGGACAAACGTCACAACAGCTATACACACACAGGTGACCGTAATGTTGTCTAGTTAGGCCAAATATCACTGAAGGCAGTTATTTTTCATTGTTATGGTTGGGATTGTTAACGTAACAACTGTAGGCGACTGTAACTTGCACAAAATCTTCAGCGAGTGAATCAGGATAGGAAAATCCTGTGAAGACAAATCTAAAATCCAAACAGCCAGGTCACATCTTGGTTTGTGTGTGTTAAACAGTAAATGAACACAAGCTCCTACTCAAACAGCGGTGAACCATGTTTCTCTTTGTTGTTAAAACATGTTTAATGAATATATACTTAGAAAGTCATGTTGAACTTTGAAACCTTCTCAGTTTCCTTTTCAGCTGCCTTGTGTGTGCAGGGGTCATATACATTGATGTCTCTTGATGTAAAACTATGCACAGGTACCTTTATGTGAATATAGTTGTCATTTTGTAAAGCGGCAATGCACTCAGTAAACTGTTACGTGTAAAACATTAGTCGTAAAGCAGTATATAATATCCAGTGTAAGTGCAAACAGCGAGGTGCCGGAAGGTAGCAGCTTCACATGATTGTTGTTGCAATTGCGCACTGGTTCATATAAAATGAGGCCATTCCATTAAAAATCAGTTTTACCTTCATACTATGAAAATTTTCCAAGTTAAAGGCCCCCAGATCACATAGGAGTGGGCTGAAAATCTGTGCTTTTTATTTATTTTTGAGGCCTAAAGGCTGACAGTCTTGACTGAAAATCACAGGACTGGTGTGGAGTCCTGAAAGGCAAAACCACCATTATAAATGCTGTCCATTTTCCATCAGTTTCAGACCACAAATATATAGATTGCCTCTCAAAAAAAGTAAAGCAAAGATATATGAACTGCAACTGGTAACTAACTAGTATTGGCCAGCTATTTCTAATAAATCACATTAGTGATTTCAGTGTCAGCTGTCGAGGGCATTAATATTTTAGTTATGTTAACACAGCATCTAAGGACATTAAGCTAATCGAAACCAATTTCCACTGTCAGTTTAAATGATCCCAAACTGAAAAACACTTCACATATTTATTTCATAATACGGGTGCTTAAGAGAGGGATAAACAGCATGCAGGCTCAGAGAGAAAGAGCTTTTTTTCTGGACAGGAAATGGCGAAAATGTCTCATGTTATTGTCTTAATCAGTAGCCAGCTGATCACATACAATGTGAAAGATATCATTTATGTAATAAAGAATCTATTTTCTTAACAATACCAAAAGCAATACTGATAACTCGGGATGTTCCTAGCAACTAATTTGCTAGTTGTTGAGACGAGAAAGGAAAAATTAGACCGGTCAGCAAATCTAAAATCCAGACAACACTCAGAGCATTCAAAATTGAGCATCATCTAATGGACAAAGTTAAACACTGGCCAAAGAAATAATGCGTGTGTATTTTAGAAGCTGTATGAAATCGTTAATCATGTTCCTCGTTAAATCATGTTTTAAATGAAACGTGCAGCACTTTGCACTGTGTATAACATCACAAACGCACCCAATGTCAGATTAGTTTGTAGAGTTTGGCTAACCTTAGCAGTGCTAGTAGCAGTAACCCTTGTTATTTCTATGATAGCGTCCACACCCCAGTCCAGAATGTGGTTACACATCGCTTTGGTTGCTTGGTTATATTCTACTTTATTCTGAAAAAGCAGAGAAACAGTCGCTCTTTTTTTTTTTTAAACATCAAACAGATGATAGCTGGTTAGCAGCTTTCCCCTTCGCTCATTTGCAGCTTCCCTTCACAGAGAAGGAGAGAGTGGGTGCAGCCCTCTGTCAGGCAGACCGCAGCCCAGGTTAGTGGCCGGTGGCGTCATAACATTTTTGAACCAGTACCTACCGTTGTAGATTTAAAAAAATAAGAACGTGTTTTGGCGCAGACTAGCAAGGGCAGCAGTGTTTAAACATCTAGTAGACTAGTTGCACACATCCCTACCGGAGCTTATTGATACTCCAGTCATAATTTAGCTCCCTTGCAGAGGTATTCACCAGAATTTTTAACATGTCCTTGGTACACGCTGTTACAGTTTCAAAGAAAATTTCCAATAAGAGCCTCAGACTTCCATCGGGTCGCAAAAGTCTCAACAGAGTAACGGTTTCAACCCCCGAGCAATAAACTCCTAAACCAAGACCTTAGGTTATCACAGACTATTCATAGTCTGGAACAGTGGAACACCCAATTTGAAGGAACAAGGCTTTCTTCTGCTGCTGGGCAATTATTTTTTTTCTTTTTACCAGCTTTGTTTAGTCAGTATACCAGATAGTTGTTAAATTAGATGCATTAACAACTAGCTCCTCAGTTTGTTCACAAATGCTAGCAAAGTATAGAGTGTAGCCCTGCATGCAGACCATAATTTCTGATGCAAACACACATCATAAACCAATCCTTTGTTCTTCACAGCAACCGAGGTTGTCATTGATCAGGTATTTAAACCGATACGGCACTGCAGACAGACTCCCACACACTGTCTCACTTGCCAAAAAAGAAAAAAAAAATCTGCTGGATTGAGTTTGGAACTCTGAATCAGTTTAAATCAGTTTACAGTAGGAATGCTAATGGCTTCAGTTGGCACTGACACTTCCTCTGCATGGTCTGGGGCTCTCTGTGTATCACAGCCTTCAGGACAGTCCACTGCAACATTGCACCCAAAGCTCTCTAAGACAGGGTTGGATTGGTTCACCAGCTGAATTTCACCAAGATGTAGAATAATTCTTTACATAACACTGCAAAAAGTGTTGTGAAGTTTAAATTGTCAAACTGTGAATGTGATCCTGAACCTAAACATAATCTGAGTTGTAATATAAAGAAACCAAACTGCTGCTGCATCTCCTGACTCTGGTTAGTTGGTGAAAGTGTATATTAATATAATTATTTTACAGCTTAAAATTTTTTTTCCATGTAGTATATCCTTAATTTGGCCTTCAAGATCATCATAGCATAATATATATATCTGGCTATCCGAAGCCAGAGAGCATGAAAGAGAAAAAAAAAGGTGGCAAACAAGAGACCGAGCATTCATATGACAAGAGCTGTGTAAAAGTCTAAATCAGTGTAACTCCTGGCATTGTAGTGAAATTTGTGAAGCTAGTCGCAGTCACCCAAGATAAATGTGTGATATTAACTTAAAAAAAAACCAAAAGTGCTTATGCAGTGTTTTTATAGTACCATATATTAGCCAAAGCATTCAGCAATACAATTTAAAACTTCCCAGTTGTAAAATAAAAATTCATTCATTAGAGAACAACCAAGCAAACACTGTTTTTGTGGCATCTCTCCAGCCAAACAAATAAGGCTGAACCATGTAAAATTGATATAGTAAGGCACCAGCATGAAATTTTTTTTCTCCTACCCGCATCCTGTGATCGCCTGCTCTATAACTTGCTTTGCCTGATTCCTTCATTCCTCAGTGCTCCTCATTGTGGAGTAAGCTCTCGCTGACTGCTGCGTGAAACTTTGCTACTGTGCCCTTTGCTTGTATTCACAGGTGTTTCCATGCGGTAAATACCCAAATTTAAAAAGGTGGATCTTGCACAAAACTTGATGAAAGTGTCAATTTCATCAATTTCTTCTGGCCAACTGAGCAAACATGCCAATGTTTCAACCTAGTGGCCGACCATGTGATCGCTTGACAGATTGAGTCAGTGTAGTTTGGCGTTTTCTTTTTGCTTCTGTGTTCAAGCTGAGTACTTCATACATTAGATTTGCTCATGCCTTTTTAGCTGTTTTTTTTCTGTTTATCTTATTAGAGATGACAGTGAGCTACAAAGCATCTTTTCTGATGTTTGATATCTCTTATGCTCTTTACTGACACCACAGTGAGGTTGCTTGCTGTCATACAGTATTATCACATCTCATTTGATATGCCAGCTGTAAACATTGTTCATGTCTGAATATAATCATATGGGGCGATAGGTCTTTTTTGGTTTGGAGGTGGGGGGTCATTTAATTTTAGACTGGTTTACTGGTTGGCCCTTAGTAATTATGAATGTACTGTTGGTGGGTTTATTACCAGTTAATAGTAAACCCTTTTTCAGTCTCTGCTGCTAGTGCTACATCAATTGTCCATGCATATTATCAGCCCTTATCTCAGTGGGAGAGTAGTGCACGGGGCACCTGATAATATGGTGTTTTTATTGTTTGTTATTGTCAGAATCAATTGATCTCACCTTGGTTCATCATTTTCATCACAACAAAGCAAGCCCTCTTAACTACGCACACTGCAAAAAGGTTGGGCTGCACTTAAATTACTGACAGATGACAAGTTAAAGAAAAAAACATCTGAACCCTTGACTCCTACAGTAAGGTGATCTGGCAGCGCTGGAATGGGAGGGGCTGCTGCTTATCAGTACAAAGACTTTCAGAGGAATTAATTTTATTTTACTATGAAACACTTTCACCCTGATGGGAGAAGTCTCTCCCAGGATGACAGTGCACAAAAGCACGCTGAGTGGTTGATGAGCATGCCTGTGGGAAATTTTGGAGTTACATGTTCATCAGCTCTCTACACCATCATCAAAACACCAAATGTGGGAATATCTTGTTTCACAGACTTGTACAGAGAGTGACAAAGATTTATTTAATATTACAGGCTGACATTGCAAAGGCAAAACAGATTTTTAAGCACATCACTCAAAATTAAATTGAGAAAATGGCTTAGAAGACAAATTATTGTTGCAAACAAACCCCCAAAATGGAAGAATGAATAACACTGCTGAAAGACTGTTTTTGGGCAGAAGAATTTTCTTGTTTATTAAAACACACATCCTAACCCGAGAGAGAAGTGGGGGTAATTGTCGTTGATGTAACACAGCTACAGGAAAGTTACTGAAAGCTTTACTTGAACTTTGTGAACTATTTGGATAACAACATAAATACACTTAATAATATGATAAATATTCTCATGTTTTAACATCTGGACAGGTGGCTTTGTTAGCTGCCTCTCTCATTTTGTAGACTCAAACGGTGATGTCATTGTAAAAGACTCCTATATACTTCTTCCACCAGAACCTCCACCTCCACCCCCGTCTCTGGAGTCTGCCATCATCTTCCAAGATGGCATCACCTTGAAACATGTTTCCTTGAACCAAGTTTTATGCTAATAACTCAGCTGAATAATTTATGATTCTGTGTGTGTGTGTGTGTGTGCTTGCAGGAGAGACACTGTGGCAAAGAAGTGGAGACATGTTAAAGTTTTGAAAGTTCTTAAAGTAAAATGTTGAAACCTTGTAACGTATGGTGCTTTGTGTGATCTGTCGCACAGAATCAATAGCTTTTACTTTGTGACTTTTGTGGGAGACAACGCTATGTGTCCTTCAGTGTTAATTGGTCTGCCTATAAGGTGTCCCCAATTCTCATGATGTGTGAAGCACTGCAGGTGTCGTCTTACAATGCCTGCATTTTTATGCTCACAAGCAGGCAGGTTATTGGAAGCAATCCGGCTCAAGGCCACATTTTAATCGGAAATCGAAACACAAAGGATAGTATTTGTGTGGCCCTGTTGTTGTCACTGATAAGAACATGAAACACCTTCATACAGTGCTGATGGAATAACACATTCATTAGTTTGAAGACTTGCCAGATGCTACGCTGTTTTACAATTTCTGCTGTCTTTGTCCTAAAGTGTGGTAGAATTATGCAAAATAATGCAGTTCATGTTTGAGTGTACTGCATTGGTGACTTCAGTGTCAGGACTCCTCTCTGTGCCATCTCAGTGGTGTCTTCACAATAACTGAGGAGGTTGAATACAGCGGGCAGTTTAGGCATTTAAACTTTTAGGATCTGGGCAGGTAAATTTGTTGTGAGTTCTAGTCAGAAGTGAAGTTTATAAGCCAGTGGGTTGAAGGTGAGTTATTGTAGTGACATACTCCATTGTTGTAGTTGGCTGCAGTTTGTTGTTATTGACATAAAGAAAAATAAATGATGTTAGATGAACACTATAACGAAACCATAACTGACTTAAGTGGAATTCAGAAGTTGACCGGCTGGCCTTTAAAATAACATCCATTTGGCCTACTAAACACTATGGACCCAGATATTTTGGAAACTGTAGATATTTTGAAATACTTCCCTCACCAATGATCAAAAATAGAGTTTTAGAGAAATGTCTAAATGGCTTTTATAATTTATTCTGTGTGGGTCTAGTATGTATTATTTTTTTTATTTTATTTTTTTCACAAGAAGGCAGCCATCTTGTTGTACCCAAAAAGATTTTCAGTAGATCAAGATGTTCCCATGATGCTGATACATAAACACACAAATGTGACACCAACAAAGTGTCCAATATTAAGGTGATTTAATTGTATACAGTTTTCACATGCACTGAAATTCTGAATTTTATTACCAAAATGTTGTGTCTTAAACCTGCCAACTTCCTAGTACAAAGTCTGTGATGTGCCTATGTGAGAATAGTGAATGTAACTGTCAAGTGGACACCATGTGTATTTTCCCGTATTTCCAGTAGTGAGAAGTGAACTTCCTCCTGCTGTGTCAGAAAAAGCAATGTCAGTATCCTGACCTGATTCTCTTGACATTGTCTGAAGTTCATGTGTGAAAATGGCAAAAGGCGAGTAACAAAACAAAGGGTAGCAGAACACTGGCCACATTTTGTGAATTGTAACAGTTGAGCCTACTGGAAAAATGTCTGTCTAGTGAAGTACTCACACCTGTCAAGGGTTGTTGAAGAAAAGAGGAAGTGGTATCCTCAGGCAGTTTAAGTATGTGTTTTTGTGGTTTGTATTTCCAAAATTTCCTCTTGGGCTACAGAGCAGAAGAATCCTGTCTTTGCCCAAAAGGTGCTTTAAAAGTAGTGTATTTCCAGAGATCATCAGCACTCACAAAACACAAATTCTTGTGAGTTTACACTGTTAACACATCTGATTAAATACTAACACAGATACAGGAAGAACTCTGTACATGCGTTAGTCATGAGATGACAAGAAAAGGAAGGAAAAGGAGGGAGATGGGAAGGAAGAGGTTCTCTCTTGGCCTTCTTTGACTTATTTCTCTACTCCTTCTAATTTTCCCCTACGAGTTTAGCATCTCTTTTCTGTCTCTTCATTGCTGGATGATTAGCTACTCATGTTTCCATTATGCATCTCATTACCTGCTTAAGCAAGATCGAAATCCCCCTGCTTTCAGCATACATTTAGTCATCAGTTGTTTGGAAAAGTGAGTGTTTGTCTAAGCAGTATGATCTGTGTGTTTGTGTGGCTGGTTATCTCAGATATACTTGTAATTGCACTCTTAGGTGAAATGCTGAGAAACAGAATATGTTTTACTCTATTTTTTTTTTTTTTTTTTCATAAATCC
>VUQI01004813.1:13161-28105 GCA_015106735.1 Paratilapia polleni | reverse complement strand
GTTCTTAGTTATTTTTTTTCTTTTTTTTTTTTTTTTTTTTTGCATTCTTGCCTTTCACACACCCACACAAGGCAGATGGAGAGAGGCACAGAAAGGTTGGGAGGAGGTGACACGCAGCAAAGCTTCTGTATGTGTACTTTGTGAAAGTCATCATTTATCTGCACAGACAGTGACGTGACTTGACGAGGGAGCATAAAGCCACACAGCTCAGCTAACACCTTGCTGTGTGATGGTATTTGCTGGTTCTCTGGCTCCAACCTCTCCAGTTCACTTCTCTTTCTCTGTAGCCCAGGTCTCTGACCGCAACATTCGGATGCCAAATCACCATGGTGACACCCTCGGTGGCTCGCTGAACACCCCCTTCTACCCCTCTCTGGCTGCACTGGCTGCACCCCCCGCACCCCCACCCCCCCACTGCCTAGCAACAGTGGTGCCATTGGATTTCCTGTATGTTTGGGCTGATTCCTTAAAGAGGAACTTTGCCACAGGAACCAGAGTGTCACTTTCTCTCCTTCACTGCTCTTCTATTCTACATCATGCAGAGTGGCATATATCAAGCAGGTCAATGGTAAGCAGAAGCCTCTGGGAAGTGCAATGAATCCACAGCTGAAAACTAAAATCATGGGAGGCACTGGATAAAGTCAAAAGTCAGCAAAAACAAGAAACACAATGCAAGGCAATGCAATAGCTCTGCAACATGCAGCTGCTGAGGCTACTATTTTGCAGTTTTATTTTGCGCTTTTGTGCATTCCACAAACTGTAGTGCAAAAAAAACGTCCAGAGGTGAATCAACACACCTCAGTGTTTCACAACAGTGTTAATCATTATTATGTCTAGGGTATCTTTATAGGAATGGTGCATTGGATTGGTTAACATCATCAGAGGTTTCTATATTTCTTGTCAGTAAATGTGTCCAGCAAGAGGTGCCCTTCCTTCCAATAATGTGTCTTTATCTACTCTGCAATCAGAAGTAGAACAGGTGGGTGGCTGACTTTCCTGTAACAGGCTTGATATCCAAAACAAATTACCATGGGTGTGTTGGTTTGAACTATATACCTGCTGCTTTTCTCTGCTAAAGAGAAGGTGACATTCTTAAACACATAGCTTGCCACATGCCAGGCACTGGGTCTTGTTAGGGTGCAATATACTGTATATGCACACTACTGTGTAAAAGTTTAAAATAATAATGTCATCAGGGAGGTTACAGTTGATCCCAAATTTATTCTGTAGTATGAGACAACATCCTCAAACAGTAAGCTAAAGTAACAAAGTCCTATCTTCAGACACAGGAGGAATAAGGAGTCCTGCAACAGACCGTATGCCCCCTCACTACCCTGACATCAGCATCATGGAGAGAACAGGGTTACAGGCAGAGACAGAGGCAACTTAAACGGCGTAAATTCAAGTTCTCCAAGATCATTTGAAGCAATTACCTACCAAGTACCTTGAAGTATGCTTTTTTTTTTTTTTTTCAGCTAAGAGAACATCGACACTGCAAAGCGTTTTTTATTTGACTTCTAAAAATTAATTCCCAAGGCGAAAATATATCATGTTCAATCCTGACAAAACTGACAGCTACCGAGTTAGATTCTATCACATTTGTTGGCCAACACCCAACTTCACCTCAGGGTCTAGGCTGGCTCTGGGTAAACATCTGTAACTCTCCAAGAACAACTGTGGAAAAAACAAAGGCAGGTGTCAGCACCTAGCTGGGACAGATTGGGCCTCAACCAAACATGTGGATCAGGTTCTATCTATGACCTGCTTTCTATTCAAGAGTGAGGGACAAAGCGGAGAAAAGTTCACAGTTTTCATTCATCACAGTAAACTTTAATGTCACTCACCGGTAGTCCATCCTCAGGATTATCGCCCTCCCCAAACGACCGACAACCTGAAGGAGAGGGAGAACAACAGGGAAAAGGTTAGAGGACTGAGGTGATCATTTTATCCACTCAAACCAAGACAGGTAAACTCTACCAGACAAGACATATATAAATAGCACATAGCCATAACACTTCTTTAGTGCCTTCCATAGCTAAATCTGACTGGCAAAGCAAAGGAAGATTTGTTTTTGGAACTTTGCCACTAGAGGGCAAAAACTCAAAGGACCCAGGCAACATCCTGCATCAGACTCTAACATTCAGCAACTTCCTTGCACAGATGCACGCAACCAAGAAAATATTTTTATTTGTATTTTCTAACACTGTTCCACTAAGCATGTTTGAAAGATACCACGCTGATTCTGGTCAGGCCAGAATAGGTCAAGACTTCTGCTTTCCTCTGCCTGTGGCCTAATGGGGAAATGAAAGCTGCTTTGTGTTAGTGGGGCACAGAGAAGTTAATGAAATATGCATGCAGAGGATAATGTAACCCTGACCTCGGCTAAAACGCCACGTGCCATTTCCGCACCCCAAACACCTCAGTAACCGAGCTGGAGACAGAGCTAATGTTTTTCATCACTATACAGAATATAACTGGTTCTCTGGATTGTGTAATCTAAAGAAAGACACTTACAGTACTAATATTTACATAGTGTTTTGCTGAACTAATAAAACACAATGAAAATGTGCTTTATTAGAAAATAATGTAATAACAGATACAATTTCAAATCTTCACTGGTATAAAGGATATAAGTCAAGGACAGAGTGATGTGTTACACCTATGCACTTCTGGTAAAATACTACTTTTTACTATAATTATCACTGTACAGGTAGAGTCAATTAACTGTGTAGCTTTAGCCAACTGCATGTTTGATGAAAGCAGCAGCCAACTTGTACATCATCAAAGAAAACACTGTTAAGGGAAATTGCTAGGTGAGAAAATGGTTGGGCAATGTTGTAGAAAACAAGGATAAAACTATCTGCTTTTGGAGAAAGGGTGAATATGTTTGTACCCAGGGGCATCAAGAGGTTCTTTTTAAACTTTGGTTCACTTAATTAGGATCACTGAGGCCTTATTTAAAGCACTGAAGCATCAATCTTCCTGTCTGCATTCAGAGAGGCGAATGCAGAAAAACATGGTAATGTGATCTCTGTCACAGAGAGGACAGAAGAATTCACTGGGCCTGCGTTAGACACAGTCTGTCCATCAGTCTGTCTGTCTGTCGCTGAGTCACATGGAGAAAGGTGTGTGTGTGTGTGTGTGTGTCTGTGTGTATGCATTTCTCCACTACTGAGAGAAAGAGGCCTCCTGCAGCACAACTCTGGCAGTGCTGGGCCGCAAAGCTGCCTGAGCCATGTGCCCAACGTTGCCATGGCAACAGAGGACTGCAAGACTGATACACACGTGTGCGCGCACACACACACACACACACACACACAAAAAACATATTCTCCCTTCCTGCCTCTTCTCTCCCCCACACACATTCACGCAGCAGTCCAGTGGCAGAACGATGCAACTGGAATACAGAAGAACTGAGGAGAGGCATTACACAACACTGGCAGAATACAGAAGATGCCAGGAGAGAGGAGAACAGAGGGAGGAGAGGACAGCAGGGGCGGGAGGGGGAGAGAGCGAGAGAGAGAGAGAAATGCAGGGGGATGAAACCCACCATCACCTGCTGTAGCTGACATTCACAGGAAAGAGCTGAGGCATTTATTAACAGACCAAATCTGTATAGTCTCTGAATGAGAATGTGCACAATCACACGGCCCTGCTACAAGAGATGCTCGTCCTTTTTCTCAAAATATCCTTTTATGTGAACAGGCCTGGAACTGCATAAATCATGATTATCAGTTACACTACTATTTTCTTGATTATAAAATGTCAAACTGTGACAAATAACCATAACAGCTTCCCAGCCCAAGGTAACATCTTCAAATGGCTTCTTTAGTTTGAACACCAAAAGAAAAAAAAAATCCCTCAAGTTTATATGCATCATATTAGTTTAAGAAATTAACAGATATTTATATTTGAGAAACTAAAATTTTGGTTCGTTAAAAAAAAAGTTGGCCCAAACCAACAAGCCAATCAGCCCAGAAAATGAACTTGAATTTGGTCTTGTCGTAATGAAGTGTCATGTTTACAGCAATCTTATTGCCTGTTCTCTATCTTCATGTGAAATTTACAGGAAAAGCAGCTGGCAAAGTAAGTCCTACATGACTACCTTTACCTAGACTGTGTGGACTTGTGCCCAGGAAGTTCAAATGTCAGATAAACGGCTGTGGGCAAGAAGCGACTGATGCTCAGCAGCGATAAGCCTTTACGATATGTTCTGCTGTACCTCCTCTATGCTCCCCAGGATTCCCAGGTCTAGAGAGTAAAGTAAAGGAGATTACAGCTCCTTGCCAGCCAGCACGCCAGCCTCTTGTGTAACATGGGGCTGGGTGGCAGATTGCTGAGTTGGCAATTCTCCTACTAATTGGATGACTTTGCAACCTCTGGCACTGTACAGAAAAATAATGCTTATCAGGACCTAAAGCTGCCAGCTCAACTAAGACACTCAACTCAACACAAAATATCTAGCTTAGCTTTAAAATATATAAATGCCACTCTGTGCACAGCCAGACCAAACCCTACCTTTTTTAGACTAGTCTAGCCAGTCCTCAAACTTACTTGCCAAGACTGAGAAGGACAAAAGCCCAGTCTGGTCAAGTTTCTTCTGGCTGAAGCTCAGCCCCTATCTCAGGTTGCCATCCATTCTGTGACTTTCTCCTCTTTTCCCACCAGCCCTCTCCTGTCCTCCACTGTCTGAGCACAGCATTGCAGTGCCAGTCTCTACAGGAAGTGGCAAGCTTATCTGGGCAGCTGGGCTTGATAAGATAACACAGGAGGGTTCAAGCTTGGGTGAGAGAGCAGGTAGCATTGGTGGGGGAGTCATCAAAGGTAATCAACGCCACACATCTCTCCTAGAACAGATGCTAGGTCAGCCTTTACAAGCCAAGATAAACAAGCAGGAATACAGGTTGTAAATGCACACCAACAGAATACGTGCCACATTCATGCACATACATCCATCTTATTTTACATGTACTCAATGGCTGCCAACACACACAGTTCAAAGTCTTGGTGGGAATTCCAAACAAATCTGATGTTTTGTTGATAGGGCAGGAGGTTGAAAGATGGTGAGGGTAGTGGAGGAAAAAAAAAAATCTGTGGGCTGCCTTGATTTGTTGATATGGAAACAATAGCCAATGCTGGCTGATGAACTGTTAAGTTAAGGTACATTCTGCTGGCTGGCTTTCTATTGACTCTGTTATCTGGTTTGACCTGTTCTAAACTTAAAAAACAAAACAAAAAAACCCCCCACACACACAGACACAATGGCAACACACACCTTGGTTGATGTCCTCAATGGCCCGTCGTATGCCCCGGTCAAAGGCACGAGCATCAGCAGGGCTCTGAAAGGTCAGTCCAAACTTCTTGTCATTGATCCTCCAGTGGTGGAAGATGGGGGTGACCTTGTTGTATACTAGGTCTTTCTGCAGAACACACTCCAGTACCACCTGACGAGACACATGAAGAGTTTGAAATTGAAACAAGGCATTCTGGTGCTCTTCAAGATGTTAGCATGCAAACTAGATGCAGAAATGAACCCGTGTGGTTCGATGGCTTGAGGATGAATCTAACTAACTAAGCTGTTGTAATGTGTCACATTGAATCATTCCAACACGACATGAATATAGCAAAAAGACAGCACTTGAGAGAGAACATTTCTGCATCTTGAACTCTGGAACTGGGTTGTTCCAGAGTTTCTAAAATAGAAAATGGGAAAAAAAAAAAAACCCCAATAAGTTAGCATCCTTTTTTAGATAATTTGTAAAACACATTCTAAATAGTAGGGTTTTCATTACAAATAAAGTTAGAGTTTAAGAGTAGTGGTGGCAGGAAGGCTGGAGTGTGTGGAGGTGTTTTGGAGCCAGGAAGCCCTAGTGTATGGCAGAGAGAGGCTGTGTTTCCAAAGCCTATTATTAATCAGGGCTACTGGGCTGCCTCCCGGCCTTCCTCTAGGCAGATTAAATGAAATGAGAGACGGCCATTACAGTCTTTGAGGTTTTTACTGACGTGCACGAGAGGTGGCTTAATGGGGTGTGAATGTGTGACTGTGCGTATGGTGATCTGCGTGAGAGCATACGTGAGCACAGGAGCTGGTGCGATGAAAAGCTCAATGACCCAAGTGCTACGTTGTGCATCTTTGCGGTCCAAATGTCTTGTCGGAGGATAACGGTCACAAACAAAGTACTCGATTGCTGAAAGCAGATGGCACCGTTCCCCGTGGATCTGGACAACAGTCAACATGCACACTTCAAGAGGCTAATATGTGGCAGCTGTACAAGAGGTTGATGATATGTGTGTGTCAGAGGGGGAGTGCTCAGGTCTGAATTTCATTCTGTCTGTGTGAGCTGCTTTGCAAGTGTGCTGCACAGAACACTCCATATCATTGTTTCATACATGTCTCTAACAAGAAAAGGAGGCGGTGTGGGTTAAGCCTGCGTGACTACCCTAGAGCGACTGGATGAGGGCAATCAAGAAGGGAAGGATGGATGTGAGAGGATGGGGTGGCAAGGACAGGGGAGAGAGGAGGGGTCCACTGTGCCTCTGGGGGTGATTGTGGAGGCGAGACTGAATGGAGCCGGAGCAGGTAAGGTGAGCGCACAGCAAGGCCGACTGAGGAGGAAGTATCACAGTTGCATGGAAGGATGATACTTAACACCGCATTCCACATTGTGCTCAGAGAAAAGAGAGGAGGAGGAGCCTTGCTAACAGAAAAAGAGACAGAAAGTGAACAGAGGCAAGAGATGTTAAAGGAAGAGAGCGACAGAGGTAAGACAAGCATAGAGCAGTCAAGACAGCGTGTGTGAAAAGAAAGGGGGAACAGATGGAGACTATGTTTATGTGCACGCAAGAAACCAGGTGAAAGAAATCAGGCTATGTGTCAACACTGGCCAGAATCATGATTACAACCTCGCTATCATTGTGAGAATTTTTCAAATAAAACTGCATAGAATAAATGCAATTTAACTTAAGTAGGGTGCATTGGTTCATACTGATATGCATTTTACCCCTCACCCAAGACTAAAAGCTATAAATGTTTCTAGCAAAGACAAGTCAAAACAATCAAATGACAAGGTTAACAGTAAAAACAAATTGTATCAAATAGGGCCTTGCCCCAAGGCAAAGCTATTTAGAGTAAGCCTGGAATACAGAGCTGTACCAATCTAAGGGAGTTGCAGACTACGAATGACAGGAAACGAAGTGAAGTGAGAGAGAGAGCTTAACCAGAGATCTGTCATAATCCCGAGAGCCAGTATGGTAAGTAATCATCAACCAATTAGAGCTGTAGTTTTAAGAGAGTCAGAGAATCAGAGCGAGAATGAGAAAGAGACGGAGAGGAGGGAGGGTGCAAGAAGGAGAGTGATTGGTAGCTATATGGAGAGCCAGCTGAGTCATCACCAGTACACTCTGTGCCGCATCACTGCGCTTATAGACAGATCCCCTCCACCTCTCTTCTTCCGTCTCCCATCTATCTGGCTCCACCTCCATTTCCTGCTCTTTGACTACATACTACTCCTTCCCGAATTCCTCTCAATCTTTTCCATTTCCAGTCACCTAATTTCTATCAGGCAAAATCGTGTCTTTTTGATTTCAAAATAGCTGCATTTTTGATCCGTTTTCCTGTGTGTAGCTCAGGTTCCTGTCAGGGACGGGAGATGTCATGGGTTTTTTTTTATTATTATTTTTTTTATTCTGTTTATTTCTGGCTGGATTAAAACACGTTGCATCCTTGAAAAATAAAGTTATATCTAAAACATAGCAGACCACTTTCCTTTTCTGTGGTTTAGAAATAACAACCCAAACCAAGCTGCCTTCCACATATTCATTTTTCCTTTTTCAACATCACTCATACGACATAATAACAGTCCTTCATTTACCCCTGAAATCAAAACACTGACACTACAGTTTTAAAAAATAGAGCAGCAACAAATATTGGTATGGAACTTCATGTTCTTATGTCGTTTTGTTTGTCACTGTTTTCTTGGACACGGTCTCTCCTTCTAATGCCCTCAGACTGTCTGTAGCACACTGGTTCACGCCAACACCCTGGCACTGGGTGGCATCCTGACAGACCTACATATGGCTGGGTGTTTGCTGTGGTGGCTGGGGATTCTGGTGGTGATAGGGGTGTTTTACCACATCCCAGAACAGTTGTCGGGGTCTCTGAACCATGTCTATACCCTGTCTGAGCAACAGTGTTTCCCGTCACACCCTTTCCTTTGCCACACACATGCTTGGATAGCAACGCACAAAACATAAACACTGTAAACACAGAACACACATAAAATGCGTTCAGTCAAAAAAATAAAATAAAATAAATAAAAACAGGTCATTTAGACATCCTGCTGTAACAAGGCTCCAATATCCAATTGCTGGAAAGCACCAGATTCTGTTAATCATGGTGGCCTCCTTTGTCATCTGGCATTTGACAGACAAACAAATAGATTTACACTCTGATTACCACAGACCAAGGATTATCCCAGTTACTGGATCTGTTTTACATCTACAGCACAGCTTTACAGCAACTACTCCAAAAGCCAGACAGATCAGAGCCACAACACAGCACTTGATCTCTTAGGGCTTCATTGTTACTTTCATCCTGAAGAAACAGACAATATAAGTAGTTTGCAGGTATAGTGAGTTCACGTGAACATGTTGTGCAGGGTGCCAGTAAACAGATGTGCAGGATAAGGAGCTATTCATTATGTCACTCATTAGAAATTAGCAAAAGTGTGATCTCCAGAAGCCCTTTAAATTCATACTCATACTTGCAACGTAGGACATTGATCTACCTAAGAATAAACAGTTTGATTTAGTTGATTTAAATAAAAAAGTTAATTGCAAACTGACTCTCGATATATTATTGTACGGTGCAGCTGAAGAAAGAATTGCATCCATATTGAATTACAGTGAGACTTTACACTAGAGCTAGAACTATTAGCAGGTTGGTCGTTAAAGTGGACATATTATGCTCATTCCCAGCTTTACAGCATATTTTTATTCTTGGACTCTATACTAGAGTAGCTTTGCATGATTCACAGTTCAAAATAATCCTTATCTTATAGTGGGCCTTGATGCAGATCCTTAACTTGGTGCTTGTATGCATGCTGAGGAGGTTCTAACATGTAAATCTGCCAAAGACATAATTTCTCATTCTTGATTGGAAATGGTGACTCCTCAAATCCATGTGTCCATGCTTGCGTATGACTCTGATCAAGAATATGGGAGTGGACCGCAAGTACATCTGCAGGACCAGTAACGGCTGATTTAGACTTCTGCAGTGAATCTTTGTAGAGCCTACGACGTAACCTACAAGTAGCCGACACAGTTACCGGCATTTATGCTTGTGCTGGTGCATTATGTGTTAATTACCTTGTGGTCCTGTCAGTGTTTCACATGCGGCGAAAGCAACGACAGGAAAAAAATAAAATACTGGGACTTTTTTTCCCTCCTGGGTTCCCACTCTTTGTTGTGGTCAGTTTTTTTTTTTTTGTTTTTCAGGGGCAAATATATTTATCCCTCAAGTTCTTCCACTTCTTTGTACATTCCCTCATGTCCATTCTGATAGTTTCGGCAATCTCCCTCCAGGAATTTGCTGACATTTGTGAGTCCGTATATTGATGCTATGATTATTATTCCTTACATCGAGACAATGATTGTTATTCTCTCACTGGTAAATTCAAAAACTGCGGCGAAAAAGTAGCCGGAAATCCACAGGAGGAATCAACGGTACTAAACGGGCTAATCACAATAGTTGCGGGCTGTTGTGTAGTTACATTTCTAGAGAGGTGCACGTCAGGTGTACACTATAGGTTACATCATAGGGTTTCAGAGGGGTTTGCGGTTACAATGTAGCTGCAGCGTAGATTTCCTGCTGAAGCATAAATCCCCAGTAACACAGCATGACTTTCTGTTTGGTAAATATCACCTTTGCTGCCTCCCTATTGGGGACATGATAATGGATTTATTTGTTCAATTATAAGCTTTCCTGTTAATACGTGTGCATGAGGAAAATGTGCCAAAACGCCAACTGAAATGAGACATTTCTGCTGTCGGGAAATGTGAGTAAAATGTTACGGTTTTGCAGCTGTTTGAGTGATTAGTATCTCCCTGCAGCATCTCTTAAGTCAGAATCATCAAGAGCAGTGTAGCTACATGGTAACTATAGCCACTGTCATCACTGAAACTGCAGTCACAAGCCATTCGGTCTGAATATCAAGACATTTCTATGATATAATGTTACTTACAGCTTGCAGCTCCATTTCCTTTACAGATGGAAAAGCTTTGTCTTTTAGCTTTAGCCTAGCTGTAAATCCAGCTCATAATGGGGTCTTAACAAAAAAGAGTCTTCTGTGAAGTCACATAAACAGATAAACATGTTTGCTTTAGCAGTTGTTAGTCCAAAAAAACAAACAAAAAAACTCTGTTGTATCATGTTTTCCTAAGGAAAGCCAGACAATTGTAACTTTCCTTGAGAACTGAAAAAGCATTTCTTCTGCTAACTAGTATCCTGTTCCAGATCGGTGGATACATTTTCAAATTTAGACAGAGCAGGAGGGTGGAGCTGCTGTGTTTACAGCCAGAGCTGTGCACCTGAGATGACCATATTAAGGAAATCCCTTTGATGTTCTACAGATCCAAGAGTAAGACAGTTTAGAGCAGCCTAAAGCCTGACCTTTTGGCTCACAGGGAGGCTATGATTAATATGAGCATCCACCACAGTGGACAGAAAATAGAGAAGAACATAATAGATCCATGTTAACAAAAAACAAATTGGAAGCCATTTTGATAGTGAATTACTCATTTGCAAGAAAAATGCAAAGCGTTTAATGTTTAAAGCTTGTAAAAGGTGAAATGTGTTGCTTTTCTGTCTCCGGAAAACTATGTGAGGCACCAGCATTTTCAAAATTAGACAATCAGCATTTTTGTCTTAAAATAGTATAGAAGTAATTGTTAATGGAAGACTGACCACAAAGGAATATTTTTTTGACAAAAAAAAAAAAAAATCTGTTTGCATACATTTCAAATAAAATCCTTATCAAAACTGTCAAAAATCCCATTTTTATTTTTACCAAATTAACTAAGGAGTGGTTCGCACACAAAAGCCTTTAGGATTTAGGATTAAGCAGAGACAGATTTGCCTTTCTTAATTTTACTGACACATATAGCTTTTACAATCACACTTTAAGAGGACATTCTTACTGGGAAAAAAAAAAAAGTACTCTCATGGAAAACTGGAGTGAGTGTGAATTTCCAGCCCCTATTCCACCCTTCAGGTCTCTTCCATGCGCTTTGTGCATTTCCCACACCCCTCATCCCACATTCTCTTCTCTTTAGTAATCTGCCTGATGATGTCATCATGCATCACAGCATCACGCAGTTTGCTCCTATTTTCAGATACCTGCGCTATGGAGGAAAGCCAAACAACCACTTCCTGTGTGAGTGTATGTATGAGTGAGAAAGAAAGAGGGGAGTCTGGGGGTCTGGGACAGTGAGGCTTGTGGTGATGTCATTCAAATGAAAAAAAGAAAAAAGAAAATTATCTCTGGACGACTAAAACACATTAATTAGGTAATTAAATATATATAGTAGCCGTGTAGCATAAAACACTAATCACATTTATGAGCTAGAGGCCCTCTTACCAGTTTGTCTTTGAGCCTTTCGCCTTTGATGTGGAACTCCACAGCTGTGGGACTGGGGCTGGGGCTGGGACTGGGACTAGGGCTACAGAGGCTGAGGTTGTTGCTGCTTCCTCCACTGCCTCCACTGTGGGTGCTGTTGCTGTCCTCCGCCCGGCTGACCTTATAGACGGTGACACAGCTAAGTCCTCCACCCCCCAGGGGAAGCCACCCACCACTGGAGTCATCCCGAGTCATGACCACTGCTCTCACACGCGCATAACTGTCACTGTGGAGAAAGAAAGGAGGAAGAGAAAGAAGAAGGAAAACCCAGTGCTGTTAGTGAACATAATCTACAGTCTGCAACATATTTTTAATTGTCTATTGAGTTCTTTTCTTTGTTTGCATCACCTTGATTACAAAAGCATCATCAGAACTACATAGCCTCTGCCTACATGCAATTTCCAACCATGCAATACAGTTAAAGCGCAGCATAAACAAGATGTACAGTAGAGAGATCCTACACAGATGATAGTGAGGACATGAGAACAATTTAAACTAAGGGTGAGACGATCATGAAATTCTGGGCCAATACCCATTTTGTTTCAATTGTCCTTTACTTCTCAAAAATGAAATTTAAAGAAGTATAAGAAATGGGAGATTCAACTTTGTATTAAATGTATGTTTTTGGTTTTAGTACCTAGTAACATAACACACTACGTGTGAAGCTCCCAGTGTGTGTTTAACCCCAGGCAGAGGGTGACTGACCATGTGGCCAAGTTAAGTCTGGCCACAGCTGATTTCCAACCTTTCTCCTAAAGCAGGTGGTTTTAAACTAGACAGCACATGACAGGGTTTCCAACCGACATCACCCTCTTTCCTTTAAATCACAGGGTAAGCATTATGACACAGCCATTTATGATAATTAACACTCTTTATGTAACAGAAGGCAAACACGCTAATTAAAAAAAAAAAGAAAAAAAATTTCATGAGGCAGGAATAAAACACAGGGTAGATCATTTACTGTATTATAAAAGTTTCAGAGAATTTATGGAGAATTAACACGAAGCATTCAGTAAAAATGCTTTTTCCCCAGACATTCAACAAGATAAATGAATGCATCATCACTGAAACATCAATCAATCAAAAAGTCTAAACTGTCACAAAAATGCAAGTGAGAAGTAAAACTCACAAAAGAGCAAATCACTGTATTGTGTCAGTGTATCAATAATAAAGTAATAATAAGACATTATTATACTGATTACTTATTGCACACCATAACTCTAAAGCTGCTTATTTCTCATTCCATTTCTTTCTCTCTCCCTTCACTTGGATGTTTCCCTGATTAGATAACACAGCACTGGGCCACCGGAAATGACAAAGGTCAGGGCACGTTGAGGGCAGGGTTTTGCACAAACTGCTGGTAACATATTAAACACTTGGAAAGATCACAGAGCAGCCAGAAATAGTCAAAGAACTTAAGAGTATGACTGCCGGATGTCTTCCTGTGACACATTGCTCTCTGGCCAATGTCCGGGTTAACCAATAAAGATGACATCACAAACTCTGAAACATTTGTAAAGAATGTCTTTTCAGTCAGCGGCCAAATCTGAAACACTGACTGATGTAGAGAAATGTACTGACAACAACATGTAATATGAAAACAGTTACCATGTAGCTCTTGTTCTAAAAGAGGAATAAGTGCATCATCCGGCCTTTCATCTTGGCCAACTCAATAAGGCTAACCTTTGGTCTCATTCCTTCCCCACCCTTGGCAAATCTCAGTGTCCAGGATATTGGTTAGTAATTAATCTAAGAGCCAATGAGCATTAAATCTGAAGCCATCTTTTTCTTCATGTGAAAGCTTTCATAGCCTGCCACTTTGTAATAATTGACCAAAGTTTCCTCAAAAGAGTGATGAGCATGTTAAGTAACAATACATCAAACAAGAGAGAAATACAGTAAGTGACTTACTGATGGGGTATTTAGCAGCTAAATAAAATAAAATAAAATAAAATATTTCACTTAACTGTAAGAAGACATACATTCAAGAGGTGAACAAAAATGCTCCAAATACATGCTGTTTACTCTAAATCTGTTGAGTGTGTAGATAAGTCCTTGTTTGCTATCAGAAAATAAAAGAAAACCAAAGAACGAAATGGAAATTTCTGACTAGCAGAAAGACAACAGAGTTAGCTGCTAAATATTAGTCATCTTCCTTTTATACTTTTATGGTTATACAACAGCTCCTAGTACATGAGGAGATGAGACATCTGCCATCAATAATTGTTCATCTTCATCGTCAGTTTCAGCTGAGTGAAGTCTGCTAGTAGTGCTTCAAATCTAAGGATTTGTCATACTTGTCTCGTTGGACAGACATGTCACAGTCAGAGCCAATCAGAGGCAAAATAAGGCCCACCTTTGCAGAATACTGGTGGGTGAAAAAAAATTATGCTGTGTGTATGTGTCAGACTCTGACACAGATGGCGTAGAACAGAGGCAGCGAAAGAGGGTCGAAAACCAAAACAGGCTCGAAGCTTTTTTAAAAATTAGATTACTCTTCTGGTACAAACATCTACCAGCCAGTGTGGTCAATAGTCTTCCGAGATTCACTCGCCAAAAGCAAAATCTCCCAGCATCTGGCAATTGGCAGGTGTTAATTTCTGACCCTGTTAATGTTATCAAATGTACTTTAAATCCTTAACATTTCAATTTTAGACTTTTCAGTTACTGCTCAAAAGTCTATAGATCCAAACAATCCTTCCATCAAACTGAAAAGTTACATCAAACTCTTCTGCGATATTAAATTTAGCAGAGCTGTGTCAGTCACTGGCACTAGGTTTGTGCCACAGCAATCTGTCGATAAATAAATAAAAAATATTAAAAATATTATTAAAAAAATAAAAATAAAAAATTATATATATATATATATATATATATATATATATATACACACACACACACACACACATATATATATATATATATATATATACATACATATATATATATATATACACACACACACACACACATATATACACACACACACACACACATATGAAGAGTAAGGAAAAGCAGGAGGTGGACAAATGGACCATGAATGTTTAATGAACTAAAATGTACTCATATCACACTTGTCAGTTCTGTTTCTAAGCCCAGGCTTATTAGACAGTAACTGGCCGTGGGAGTCTGACAGAAAATGCAACCACAACTAACTTCCCCCTTGCAACCTGCTACAAACACCCTTTCTGGTTAAACCTTAGTTTAACAGCAGTGTCACTTAAGTTGTGCATGAGAACTTCTGCCATGCCAAAAATTTAAGCCAAAAA
>VUQI01004812.1:2037-17583 GCA_015106735.1 Paratilapia polleni | reverse complement strand
ACTGACCACTGCAGACCGGGAACACCCCACAAGAGCTGCAGTTTTGGAGATGCTCTGACCCAGTCATAGCCATCACAGTTTGGCCCTCGTCAAACTCGCTCAGTGTTATGGTATGGGCATGTATAGTTGTCAGTGGAACAGGGTCACTACTGTTCATTGATGATGTGACTGCTGATAGAAGTAGCAGGATGAATTGTGAAGTGTACTGTGAAGTGTGTGGCTGTACTCTCTGCTCAGATTCAGCCAAATGCTGCAAAACTGATCAGACAGCATGTCACAATGCAAATGGATAATGGAGACAAAGCATACTGCAAAAGCAACCCAAGAGGCAAGAAGGCAAAGAAGTGGGATATTCTTAAAAGGCCAAGTTAGTCACCTGATCTCAACCCAACAGAGCAGCTTTTCTGTTACTGAAGACAAAACTGAAGGCAGAGAGACCCACAAACAAGCAGCAACTGAAGGTGGCTGCAGTAAAGGCCTGGCAGAGCATCTCAATAGAGGAAACACAGCGTTTGGTGATGTTCATGGGTTCTAGACTTCAGGCATTCATTGACTGCAAAGCATTTTCATCCGAGCATTAAGAACAATCCTTATTTTTAAAATTATGCTGACTTTAATTCCTAAACACTTGACGCAATACTTTTGTTAAACCTGTTGAATTAAAGCTTAAAGTCTGAACTTGATTGATGTTTACTGTTATGGAGTACAGAGGCAAAACTACAAAAGAAAATTTGTTGTCCAAAGTGGACCTAACTGTAAATCATCAGTATCTAAGTGATGATAAAGGCTACAAAAATGTTATTTTCTTTTACCAGTTTGACATTCATTTTATAATGTTGATGCAAGGTGAACAGAATGTTTCAGATATTATTTAATGGGCCACTCTGTGGTACACTGGAGCAGTTAAGCACCTGAAAGGGAATGTGTTTATGTAGTGGGACAATAAGCCGTAATAAAATTATTACAAAACTCTACTACAGAAAACAGAACAGTTGTAAACATGCCTGAGATAAGCACGCTGCTCCTGGAGGAGGACGGACGTACAGAAACAAGAGTCATAAAAGATGCTGCGCTAATCTCATCAAAATGTTGACTTGATGGCTATCAAAGGTTTTATGACGCACACTATCATGAATCTTTTTACTGGTAATGTGTGATCAGTGTTACAGTACTGCAGAAGTGCATGGAGGTAAATGCCAAAAACATGTTTGTTTATTATCCGGAGGAAAGAAAACAGTAATCACCTAAGCCTTTCCTTGAATTTATGACACATTTCAAAACCACGTTGGTCGTGATAAAATCTTGTGTTGTTCTGTTGTGGTATTTTTTTTTGTGTTTTGTCACATATTGAGCACCGTGTTTTGTTTCGTTTTCACTTTAGCTATGAAATCTGCACTCACAGAGGGCATATCTAAAGCCATCAATATTGTGGCGTAGGTTGGAAAGCACTGGGGAAGGTGTTACACAATACTAGGCTGCCTGAAGTAATAGTTGGGTAACATACAGCTGCCTGTGTTACTGTGGATCGGGGCAGGGTGAGTGTGGAATGTTTGTTTTGATTTTATAGGGCTCAGTCAGGGGGCCCAGAACGGTGAGGGGTGTGTGTATGTGTGTGTGCATGTGGGTGGGCGTATGTCTATGTGTGTGTGTGTGCGCGCGTATGGATGTAAGTGAGGGGAGGGTTCACACGCGGCAAATTACCCTAAACTTGCCTCTGTTCTTGTTTTCAATTCCCCATCCAGGGCTAAAAATTAGGTCAGCAGTCACATGTTATGTGTACAAGCCAGAGAAGCAACAAGAGATGGAAAAAAAAAAGAAGAAGAAAAAGCAGAGACATTCTTAAGCTTCTTAACAGATTTCTCTTTGGCAGTCTGTAGCTCAGCTTTAAACTCATACACTATTTGATTTTTGAGGTCAAAGCTTCGTCAACCAAAACAAAGACGGGTTTTCTCTTCATCGAACCCCACGGAAATGGCAGTTGGCCATGTGCTATACTTACTGTTGACTTTGGAGGGGCTCCAGGCTCTGTGACCTTGTGGAAAGTCACAGGTGCTGGAGTGTATGTGCGCGGCCTAAATGCCTGATATCAGTGTTTACAGGGAGTGGCAGGAACAAGGAAACAAAGAGCAAAACATTAAGTGTCACAGAGATAAAGTATCCTGCTCTACAGTCTTACAATAAAGTAAGTGTTTATGTTCAGCTCATATTTGTGGTTCAAAACTGGAGCACGCTGTCTTGACTGCTAAGTTATGATGGGTGTGAGCAGTTTCCTGAAAAGAGCGCACAGGAACGAAAACATATAAATGACATGAATTGTTCACATACTGCAACAATGCATACTGACAACAAACATTTGCTGCTATTTGTAATATAAGTTGTATGAGGTTGACAAAAGCTTTCACTTTAAATAGACGTTAAGGTAAATATTCTACATACTCTATTCTAGAGAAGCCTTTAAGTGATCTGAAAACTTTTGGTGCTGACACACAAAAAAACTAGAGACTACTTCGTGAAGGGATTACATCATCTGCAACGCCAGGGAGTTGAAAAATATTATCTGTTTAAACATTCAGTCACATTTCTTAGTATTGCCACCTTAGACAAAACATTACGAAAGGGACATTTTGAAAGTTTTGCTTTGTTTTGATTTTAAACAGTGGTCACTTTTTTAAACCTATTGGGAATTGTGTAACAACATTATGAATATCAACACTGGGTATAGTTCCAGTGTTGTATAGTTATTACCTTTGTGATAATTTACAGCATCATTTATGAATTAATAATAATAAAATTTAAATAATAATAATAAAAGCAAATCAGATCAAATATGTGTTTTGTTGGAACAAGTGGAGAAAAAAATTTTGATTCACATCTCTCAATCTCTTTGTGTAAATGTAGCACTACATATGTACAGGATCTGTATTTGGCATCTTGTCTCTGACCTTGTCACTCCCTGAAAGAAAAGACCAAGCTCAGCACATCAGGAAGTGGGGAGTGACCAACAAAATAAGTTGAGTCATAAAACTTCCATTTGAAATGACTGATTTATTACAGCAGCAGAATACAGGTAGAGTTCTTCTTCAGGGCCTCTAGGCCCTGAGCTCCTCACTCCCCAAAAGTATGCTACACATAAAGTTGGGGAGTGATAAGTAAATACAGGGGCTCCCTCGGGCCTACAGGTGGATGCTGGTGTGGTGGAGAGGTTGAAACAGCAGGCAGTATTGCAGAGCAAAAGCAGCGATGGGAAATTCTGCAGCTCAAATAGAGCGCGAAACTGAGAGGGTGTGTTTGGATTATGACATAAGGAGAGTGAGGCATGTTACGTCTATTACGCAATGCAGCTTGAGCTGCCTGCCTGAACTAGCCCACAGGCTCCTATAAATCCCATTTCTTTTCTAGTTCACATTTATTAATGTCAGCCAAAGGGCGTAACATGCAGAGAGATCACATAATCACAAGAGTTCCCTCGCTGGCCTCCAAACCTATTAACATGTTCACTTATGGAACCAGCCTGATAACTGCAATGACTGAAATCCTTGTCTTAATTTGTTCATTCAACAGCTTTACATTGTGTTTATGTTAACTAATTTCTTGTTGTTGTTCTGCTCTGCTAGCCTATCAGAGGCAAGCAGTATTTCTGTCCATTTCACCTGCACGACTGAGGTCTGAAGGCACTAATATAGGATTAATAGGGGTGTCACAATGTGCCAATTCAGTGAAAATCTTCAAATGTACAATATTTGATAGCCTTTTTTATCAACACAGGCTAAAAAACAGCCCAAGAAAGGTGAATAAATTCAACTTTCCCTTGTTGTCTTATTAATATTTTTTTCATTGTTCATTTTTTTCATTGTTCATTAAATATGTTCCATGCTAAAATGCTTTCACAAGCTCCCATCTGGTCTAATCTTATATCTGCTAATGCTTGATAGCCATAGTCTGAAGCAAAAATAGGTATTAGTCAGTGAGTCTTTTGCGGGTACACAGCACACGAGCCAGCTCGCTGGAAGCAGCCGGACAAAATGTAGGTCAGCTCCACCCTCTTTCTCCAACACGGCCCCACCTTGTTTTTACCCCTCCACTAAATACGATTTCAAGCAGCGGAGCCTGAAATGAACCCACGGCAAAGCAACTGAAATGGTGGGGTAAAAGAGAAGTAGTGGGGGGATGAGGGCGGTTAATCCAGAGCAAAGAGCGACTCCAGCACAGAAGGGCATGCTAAGAATTCGGATTTGCCCATCCGAAAATGGCGATCCCCCTCCTCCTTTTTCTCCCCCCTCTTGGACTCCTGGAAATATCTTCCTAGCTCCAAGAACTCTGACCATATACAGCAGCCTGTGGGATCAAAAATCAACAGACTAAACTGTAGTCACGTGTCTCAGTTGGCTCTGATTCAGCCTCACAGGCTGACTCCAGGAATGTCATGTCTGTGCAGCGACCCCTCTTAGGAGCGACCATTATCTATCAGCAGGTTACGTTCGTTTTCCACAGTGTTAATGCAAGGCCATCAGTGTGCGTATTTGGAACACAAACAAAGCCACCATTTAAGGAAGAAACAAAGCTGGCATTTGATCTCTGAGCTACAAAAATAAATAAAGGAAAAAAGAGATGAAGGGGTAATTTATATTGTCTCCTGACACAGAAATGTGAGCATGGAGTAATTCTGGGGCCCCCAAGTAGCAGCTGACTGCAGGGCTGTGGATGGGTGACTACAGCCCCTTATGAGTCTGCTGTTTGGGGCAGTGTGTCACATGCTGGGAAAAGCACACTTTCTCTCCTTCACACCACTGACAGATGTGGTGCTGCAGCCATCAGAGGCTGGATGACTGCGAAGGGGATTTAACATAACGGGGCGAGTTAAATCACTGGTTATGCATCAGCGGCTGAGCAGTCTGAAAATATTAAGTGGGAGGAAAATGTTTCTGAGGTAACGATGATGAGTCACTGTCTTTGAGATAGTGGCATGCTTTGAAACCTTATGTGAAAGTGGCTACATTTGAACACTTCACATATTCTTTCTTCTATCCATGCATCACAGAGACATGATAATACTGGGGCACTGCAGCATGTAACATGAGTAAAAGGAATATGAATCGCATAAAGGGAACAGTGACAGAAGGGTGGCAAACAGCAGTGTGTGTGTGTGTTGGGGGGGGGGGTAAACAGCATCACTGCGGTTTACAGTGGAGAGGCTAAACTGCATTTTGGAGCCTCTTTGACAACTCACTACAAAAAGTAACTTCTTTTTTGGAAGAACAACACAGAAAAGAGCTATACTCCTCACAGGCCTTTGCATAAAAAAAGAGAGAAACACAAACATATGCTTGAATGCAAAGGGTTGTTTACATGGAGTGTGACTGGTTGGACAGTGGTTATAATGCCCGGCAGACAGGTCATGAAGCATTATATTTTTTTCTACAGACTATTATTAAATTCCCATGCATAGACACTGTGACCTCCATTGACATACATGCTTCGCATTGTTGTCAATCACACACACATACATCCTCACAGCTCCAGAGTGTCAGAAGTGTAACTGATGCTTCTTCCCACACACAAAGCCACTGAGCCTAGTTTGTTATCCAGTTCAATCGAGTTTGTCTCATAGCAGCAAGCCTCAGGAGAAAGAGACATTGTAGAGAGCCTTGTGTACAGTCATTTCTGCAGTCAGGTATCAGAAAAAAGACTTAGCCATGTTCAGAGGGCAAACAATGCTGGAAATGCAATGAGCCATAAATGGGAAAAATGTGTGTTATTGCAGACAGACAATGTAGGGACTCGGGTCACCCGTGCTGGAAAGGTTGTGTTGCGTTCGTCTGTCCAGTTCAATGAAAAGTGCTTTTCTGTTCCTATCCTGAAAAGGGCAGAGTACACCCCGGACAGGTTGCAAATCTGTCAAATGCATAATGAATGGTGCTGCAATTGTCCATCCATTTTCTTCTGCTTATCCTATTCAGGGTCGCAGGTGGGGGCTAGAGCCCAACCCAGCTGCCGTAGGTAGAGAGGCAGGGTACACCCTGGACAGGTCACCAGTCTGTCGCAGGGCTAACACAGAGAGACCATTCACACCTACGGCCAATTTAGAATTACCAATTAACCTAACCCCACTAACTGCATGTATTTGGACTGTAGGAGGAAGCTGGAGTACCCAAAGAGAACCCACACAGAAAGGCCCTGGCCAGATGGCGGATTTGAACTCGGGACCTTCTTGCTGTGAGGCAACAGTGCTAACCACCGCGCCACCGTGCCACAATTGTGTCTGTTTGAATATGTATTTCCCTACCGACAGCGTACGGAGATGGGTTTTCAGCAACGGCAAACATGCTCCCGTGCAGCCCTCCAAAATCCAACCGCACATTGCTGGATGTGGATGACGCTGTCCACCAGTCAAATGCTGATTGGTTGACAAGTGGCCCAGAAGAGTGCCCACAATACAGAGCTAAATGCTAACACCATGAACCATAATGATACTTTTTGTTAGTATTCTGATACCATTACAGACACTGATAATTTCATAAGTAGGTATGTGATTAAAAATTAACTAAGTTTAGGGGGAAAAAAGGCAAATCACGTGACACTTACTGGCCATTAATATCAGGCAGTCATGTGAAAAAGAAAGTACACCCTTTTTCAGTTCTAACGCTTTACATATCAGGACACAAAAAAAATAAAATAAAACTTTTGCTTGATCATCTGACACAATGCCCCTTGATCAGTTAATGAAGTGCATTTGATTATCAGCATCTGGCTGCTACTTACCCTCTTAATTTTGCTTATCCTTCTTTGTTTCTAACAACTTTGATGCAGAATTGTGTGACTGTACCGGCTGAGCACTTGGTCCTCACAATCTAGTCAATTTCAAATATGGCAATTTTTTGCTTAGTAATAGGAATATCCAAATCTGTTCCTTTTATAGTGTCATCCATATAAACGTGCAATAGATGCAGGTGCAGAGTGTCCTTTAGACCGACACCTCATCCCTCGCCACAATGGCGATGGCTTCCTGCCATAAACAAAGAAATTGACCATGACTCTGGATCCCTCTTAGGCCTCCGTGTGGATCTGGTTTATTGTGCCAGCCAGTCACTCGCTCTCAGACAATGGCTGACCTTGTGTCTCAGTCCATGTCTCTGTAGGTCACCATCATTTTCTATTACATTGCACCCCCGCCCCACGCCTCCACAGCTATCCTCACTGACTGCAACTTAGTTGAGGAGAGGCAATGTGTGAAGATGAATGAGGTACCCACTGAGAAAACTCACAGAGGAAATTAAAGGGTATTTAATTGGAATAATGGGTCGAGTTCATTAATAACCCTTCTAAGTGCAGTCAGTTTACCCACAAGAGTAGTAACTACAGTTATCAGGGCCAACGGCAGAGCAGGGCAAAGAAAATCATCTTCTGTTCAGTGTTTCCTAGAGATGTTTAGACTTCAAGGCTTACACCATCAAAGGCCAATGAACAAGTTACTGCCTACTGTTCTGTTACAAGAATAGTCCATATTATCCAATTATATAAATAAAAAATATCAAAGCAAAACTCTAGAAGAGTCGCTGCTTCTCACCTTAAATATAGCCTTATAAAAATAAGTATATCCCATTTAAATTATATTTGGATGAGAACCATGTGATCTACTTTGGAATAGTGCCTGTTAATAAAGGTTATATATTCAGATGAATGACACATAAAAAGCTTGAGATCGGTTTCAAACACTGCAAAGCATCCTGATTGTCTAACGTTGGTGTCGGGTTCCGTTTCCCCACTACTCTGACAAAGAATAAATCAATCCGCTGTAAGAAAAATCATCTACACATGAACACGTTTCATGACTTCCAGGACAGCCTACCCCAGCACAATTAGCCAAAGAGCAGACCCAAAAAGAAGTCTCCAAGAAGCCCAAAATTTCATGCTAGGAGCTGTAGTAAACTCTTTCAACTAACTATATTAGTCTACAATCAGAAAAGGATTGCACAACTTTGACCTATATAGGATGGATGCCAAGAAAAAGCCTTTGCTCTGGACCTGACAAAACAAAGTTAGAGCTTTGGCCACAATAACAGCAAAGACAGCTTTTCGGGAAAAGAGTCTCATCCAACTGTGAGTCTTGGTGGTGGAAATATTATGGTTTATGTGATTTGGTAGCTTGCAGACACTGACTAAACTATGAATTCTACATCATATCAAAGACTACTTGAAGATAACGCAAGAAAACAGTGAAAATCAGAAATGGAACAGGATAATGACCCGAGTCACACTACCAAATCCAGTAAAGAATGGCAAAGAGAAGAAATTGAAGGCTTTGAAATGGCTGAGTCAATATCATAAAAATGCACATATTTGACTAACTGAAATGTTGTGGGGGGATTTGAAACAGACGACACTTGCAAAAAAAAAAAAAAAAAACTTAAACACCTTGGAACCAAACCAATAAGCTAGTTTCTTATGGAGGCCTGATGCTCTGTGTGTTTGCAAAACCTTGGAGAAATAAGTAAAATATCTCCCATCATCTTGCTTTTTCTGTAGGTCTGTATACTTTCGCAGCTGAAGTTCAGAAAAGATAGGTGAAATGTTATCACATGTGTGGCATTTGAAATACAAAGTAGAGCAGCTTTAGATAACATGAAGGACTGTGATTATTACAACATCACAGGAACTAGCTCACACACGCCTAATATAACCTACCTCTAGATATGGCCTCATTAGAAAATGGTCACCTTATCGAACTGTATAATGAAAATAATAGCAATAAAAGATTAGTTGCTTTGATAAATGAATTGAGATATATATATGTATTGCAGCTAAGTTCAAACAGGGAAGCCGTGAAAATGAGTGAACATTAAACTATATTGCTCTATCCAGTTCTGACATTATTTATGAGCTGTGGGTGACATAAAATGAAAATTTAATAATAAAAAGTAGACAGCAAATGAGAGCCATGTTATTGTCATTTATCAGGGTGTTTGTTGTGTATTGTTCTTTGTATCACTTTTGCACCAAGGCCTGGCAGATATCCGTGCCATGAACACACGTCATGTATTTATCATCTTTGTAACAACGCTATGACCTTGAGGCACTGATACAAAATAATAAAGTCATGCAATACAACCACTAGAAGGCAATTTGATCGAAGTTTTCAGTGGCTCTGTTATGGCTTCATGGGCCTTCACATGCATTTTTTATATAGTGATCCTGTCTTGATAAGTAGAAGATATACACTCACTGGCCACTTCATTAGTTACACCTTGCTAGTACCAGGTTGGACCCCCTTTTGCCTTCAGAACTGCCTCAATTCTTCGTGGCACAGATTCAACAAGGTGCTGGAAACATTCCTCAGAGATTTTGGTTCATATTGACAAGACAGCATCACACAGTTGCTGCAGATTTGTCGGCTGCACATCTATGATTTAAATCTCCCATTTCACCACATCCCAAAGGTGCTCTATTGGATTGAGATCTGGTGACTGTGGAGGCCATTTGAGTACAGTGAACTCATTGTCATGGGTCAAGAAACCAGTTTGAGATGATGTGAGCTTTGTGACATGGTGTGTTATCCTGCTGGAAGCAGCCATCAGAAGATGGGTACACTGTGGTCATAAAGGGATGGACATGGTCAGCAACAATACTCGGGTAGGCTGTGGTGTTTAAACAATGCTCAGCTGGTACTAAGGGGCCCAAAGTGTGCCAAGAAAATATCCCCCACACCATTGCACCACCAGCAGCCTGAACCATTGATACAAGGCAGGATGGATCCATGATTTCATGTTGTTTACACCAAATTCTGACCCTACCATCCAAATGTCCCAAATGTCTCTTTTTCGGACCATTCTCTGTAAACCTTAGAGATGCTTGTGTGGGAAAATCCCAGTAGATCAGCAGTTTCTGATATACTCAGACCAGCCATCTGGCACCAACAACCGTGCCACGTTCAAAGTCACTTAAATCACATTTCTTCCACATTCTGATGCTCAATTTGAACTTCATTAGGTCGCCTTGACCATGTCTACATTTCTTAATGCACAGAGTTGCTGCCATGTGACTGGCTGATTAGACATTTACAAGTGTATAAATGCAAGTAGTAAAATCACACAGTATGATCAGAGAATAATCTGGTAGGGCAGACCACATCTGGAGTATTCCCCCAGAGGGTAAATCCTGCAGACACTGGTGATCCCCTGACTTTCATCGAACACCAGCTCAAAGCAGGTCCGAATTTTAACCAGTTCTGTGAGGTCTCATGTTGTAAAACATTTCTCTTCTCTCTCCTCCTACCTGCATATAGTCAAGAAGACTATGTATGAGACTTACACACACATACAGTCAAGGCCACATGCCACAGTAATTTTACAGTAATGTAAATTTCTAATTTTAAGAACTTAATTATAAAATTATGATTAATGCCTTTCTGAAAAAACATTTCATTCAAATCCTTACTTTTCTTTTACCTTTTTCTTGAATTGGAGGGAAATAGACTCAAACAGCTCTAATTTGCCAATGACCACCATTCACAATAACCTGCCAATACTGTGCCAGCCTAAGAGAAACAAGCAGAGCATGTGTACCTCTAGGTCAAGCTGTTCCTTTAGGTTGTTGATAGAGTCAGCAGGCATACAGCCAAGTGCAAAGGAGCACGCACATATTCACAACCAATGTGTGAGTCTTACTGGCACTAGTGAGACTCACCTTGCTGCATTCTCTGATGTAATCTTTAACTTTCTGTTTCACTTCACTGCTATTGCTAATGAGTTACCTACAATCTGGTGACTTATTAATGATCCTCTTGACCCTGCTACAGTGAGGGGGATCTGGTGGATCTGTAATGCTGTGGGAGGTATTTTGTTCCCAAAGACCAATGCACTGAAGCTGTTCCAACACTTTGTGTTGGCTTGGTCTGGTATAACCACAATGGTTGATAAACTTCTGTGTTAAATCAAAGCAGATATAACAAGTTCAATCAGGATAATGGACAACGTTAAATGAGAATAGTGATAAGTGCATTATCATCACTTCAGTACATGAACAAACTGTCAACATTGTAAAAAAAAATGATATATAAAAAAAAAGTATTTTAGTGTTTTATGAGAACAATATCCTGTGCTTGTTAATCAATATATGTATAGCCACATTTGTAGTAGTAACATTTTGGTCCTGCTTTCTGAGTTTTGTTAATTATGAACAAGTGAATCATTGCACAAACTCACCCTGCCATCCACCCACATACACACGTACACACAACTGCAAGGAAAAAGCACACACGCACACACGTATGCACACCTAGACTTTATTAATGATCAATTCAGAGTCTAATCTCAGCAACAATGTATGCTCACAGCAGGAGTATCAGTGTGAACAGCACAAGCACTCATAGATGTACACGTACATTGTGGTCCTCTATTGCTTCTGGGAAAGAAAAAAACAAATGTGTGTGTGTGTGTGTGTGTGTGTGTGCGTGTGTGTGTGCTTGCTTGCTTTGGTGCCACGTGAGTTGCTGGTTAAGTAGGTCAGTCAGTAAGTCAGGAGTGGCAGAGAGGGAGTTCACAAACACGAGCTAACTCCATTACCTCACACAGTGGATTAGTGTCAACAGGCCCATCCATCTGTCTAGAGCCATCCTGGTTCAAGTGACCGTAAGGAGAACAGCAGGGACTTGTGTCCTGGTCCTCAGGTTTGGCCCTGTTAAGCCACACAAACATCCATGCTAGAACGTGTGGTCAGCAGCGTACTGAGTCAGGCCAGTGAAGTAACACCTGTGGCAGCTGACAAAAGAAACACATCCTGTTTGGTGTATAGTGTGTCAAAGTACGAACTGGGAGAAAATAACAAAAAGAAGGTGGAGAAGGGAGGGGGTGGGTGGCTTCCTGGTGCAATAACCTCATAAACAACCCTTCAGGAGTGTTTTGACTGCTGACTGAAACATATACAGGAAGTGTCCAATTGCAGCTTCTCTGGTAAAGCCAATAAGAGGGTAAAAGTTTTTTCTTTAATCAATGAGGAAGTTCTCTGGTTTAAAATGTTTTATTACTTTCGTAACAAAATAAACCACTACTCCATCGACACTGATAGGGTTTTTCTTCTAGCAGCTTCTTGGTGTGCCTATTTATAAACCTGTCAGATACACTACTGTAATTATTTTTATGTCTCTGCAGCTCCTAAAAATATCTGTCTTTAACCTGTGTCTTTAAATGCGCCCCTATGTGTGGTAGTCACTGTCAGTGTCTGCTGTTTGGTGTAGGGTAGGTAGTGCAGAATGGAAGTGCAACTATAAAGTTCTAGGGAATAAAACCGTGCACTAAAAAGATTCAGCAACAATTAGAGGCAATAATTGTCTGTCACTACTTTTCTCACTATGAGTGAACATGCAAGCTGTTGTCCATTGTTGACCCCCCCCAAAAAAAACAAACAGATTGTAGCTGTTTTGAAGGCAGGCCTCATATTCTGTGATCAACACAAACTGTGATAAAAGAGAGAATTTTTTGAATTTCATTGCTTTGTTAAAGGACCTGTCTTCCTTCTGATGTTTCCCTTGAGTAATTGAAAGCAAACTATACCAAAGAATTATGGCATGCCCTCAGTCATACTAACCTTCTCAGGTGAATAAAACTTCTCAGCCAAGAACACTTTGAGCCTGCATATTTTTCATTCATAATTTGTTTTGATGGTACCAGTTTCTAATAGGGTGGCCAGGCTCTAAAAACGTACAACCACCAAGTGACAAATGCATCTAATTTTTCCATTTAGGGAGTAAATCTCAGAAGGGTTTGTGCCAAAATACAGGCAGTCATGTGACAAAAAACCTTGTCCCTGTGTTGGAGTTTTACATGCACAAATTACTTTTTATTATTTTTCTTCATAAATGTTTTTAAGATCAAGATCAAGGTCACGATTAGTTGTACAGTGAAATTTCACTCAGGCCTCTTTTTAAGGTGTATTCAACCAAATTTACCAATGAAAACGTTCTGAAACAAAAACACCGGGTGCAAAAAGGCAATTTAATACTTCAACCAGTATGCTTGATGAGTTGATTTTTTTCATCTACCAGTCCATTTGGCCAGTGAAACTAAAAACTGAGTTTATGTGTCATATGCATAAATTTTCCATTCCATTCCAACCTCCGAGGCTGACGACACAAACTGCAGTTTCCTTAGGCTGCAGTCACACAGGTCTAGAGACATGTTGGCAACTCCCTGGCAACCTCTGGTCACTAGGGAAAAATGTGTGTTCCCCGACCGATTGGCGTGCGGTTAGGTCGCAAAGAGGGTGCTGCACCAAAAACCTCCTAATGATTGCTTTGGTAACTAGCAGACTGCCTCAGTCCCCTGTAATTTGTATGAAAAATGCCAATTTGCCTGCAAAGACTCACCAACTAACCACCAAGCGGTAGTGAAACTTGAAAAACTATGATGCAACGTTCACCTTCAAATTGAAAGATTTACCATACCACTGAAAAGAACACATTTCAAAAGGCACAACTTTTGCTTCGAAGGCAAACAGTCTCCAGTTTACGCCACATTGTTTACAGTTTCACTACCACTTGGCGAGTAGTTGGTGAGTGTTTGCAGACAAGTTGGCGTCTTCCTTGCAAGCTACGGGCGACAGATACAACCTGCTAGCAAGCAAAGCAATCGCAAGAAGGTTTTCGGTGGAGCACCATATACCTCTTTGTGACCAGTTTCACCTAGCAACAGCAAGTAGCAACCACTCACTACCAATTGGGGAATACACATTTTTCCTGAGCGACCAGTAGTTGCATGACAGGGGCTTCATTACTTGGTTTCATAGCAACTGCCAGCAACTTCCAGCAACCACTCACAACCACAAATCCCATTTTTCCCTAGTGACTGGTGGTTGCCAGGTGGGCACTACCTGGTCTGTATACATGTGTGACTGGGGCCTGAAATGGGCAAATCAGGCTCAAAAAGCAAGTCAATCCCCACAGACCCCATAAACTCATCCATTCATTGCATTATGGCTCAGAGTCTACATTATTAGTGACGTGGACGCTTTGACTGACAGGTGTATGCAGACACAGGTGATTGTAGCCACTAGCTATGCTTCACCTGCTAATTTGAGTCACTAAAATCAATCTATACTGTGCTATTCACCCATGTAGTATCTGTATCTGTGCTTATTAGTGTTAGCTGTTAACTCGCCATCCTCCAGTCTAAATAAGGTCACTTCTGACTCCCCATGATGGGGATGCAAAATGCTAAAATAGAGTATTCAAAATGGGACCTCACAAACCAGTGAGTGATGGCATTGTGGCTATGGCCATCTTTTATATACAGTCAATGGAATGAGAAACCCATGACTTACAAGGTTGTGAAATATCACTGTGGCTAACTAGAACACCCACCATGTGGAAAAGATGGACTACAATCCAGTAAGAAGATGTTTATGCAATGTTGCGTTTTAGCAGCGCTGAGTCTCACTGACTGTCAAGAAAAAAGTTAGAGAACGCCTGAGGGCGCACTGCAAGTAAAAGCAGCAGATAAAAAGTCGGCGCAGTAGCAAAAATTGTCAGATCCCTGAGGCAGATACACAGAAGGAAAAGAAGGAAGCAAAGCAGCAGAAGTGGGCTATAAGTACACAGTGACAGCAGAGGAGTCAGTTTACAGTAAGGGCCTCCCTGCTCCTCCCAGCCACTCAATCCTTCCTCCTCTAATCCAAACACCTGGAGGGGGGAGGGAGGAGGGCGAACAGCAGGCCCCATGTGAGTGGTTGCTCACATGCAGCCAGGACTCAACGTGTTACAGTAACACCTTTACTGGGGCCAAGGCAGGCAGTTATGTAAAGCAGCCACACACACACACACACACACACACACACACACACACACACACACACACACACACATACCAAATATATACTAAGGTCATGGGAAAGGTTGGTCAGGATAGCAGGTGGACATGGCAGCAAATGAGACGGAGGGGATTCAAAACATCAGCTGTTGTTTGTGTTAGCCGTTCTGCTGCTTACATGCTGGGGTAAAGTGTGCCGCAATAAGCACACAAGCTGACTGCCAAAAGAAATTGTGTGTGAGCAGTTTACATTTGGCAGGTTTTACTGGAAGTGTGATAAGCGCAGAGGAGATGACAAATCAAACTGTGAAAGCAGGAACTTTATGGTTCAGGTCTACGTGATGTCTAGATATGACTGACATGTCTGGAGTTGTGGAGCGCAGTGAGACAGACTCACAGAGTTAAACACACACACACACTCAATCACACACACAGAGGGTGCATTTCCATAAAGCTTCTACATGTGAGAAAGTTCAGCTGAAATTCCACTCCGAGTATGTAGGTCACTGAACCTGTAACATCGAGTACTTCAGCTCCTCTCGCGATGCTGGCGATGACAATTAACATTTCAGCAGTGTTAGTTCAGACACTTCATTGCAGAGTGACCTTCTGCCTCAGCACTGAGCAAATAGAGTAAATCTTAGAATAGCAAAACCAGACAGGTCTTTGTTAGAGCCTGAGAACTCATTGGCTTTAGGGTGTATACACAGAACCTTTTTTTTTTTTTTTTTTTTTTTTAACAAAGTACTCA